>JAOWBN010210015.1:0-25882 GCA_028565015.1 Pinguicula moranensis | reverse complement strand
TGATATCTGTGGGGATTAGTCGGCGGGCCCCTGGGCCCAAAGGATACCCCGATACTGTGGTCTGGGAAATCTGATACTCTTATTACTTATCAAAAAAAAAAAGGGTCGTTTGGCTTTACTTGTGCTCTCTTGTATATTTCTAACCTCCTTACTTTCTTGCGGCAAACTATGACCTCATCGAACATAGTTCAAGTCCACCTGAAGATTGCTCGAGTCTGTGGAGTCAACACGCTGGAAGGAAGCCTCATCCTTCAAGAAAGCGAATTAGATACAGGGGGCTTTGTCGCCGGCCACGTACCTTGCTACCGCAACTAAGTCAGCTCTAGGGAAGGCATGGGCTTTATCAGAGGACCTATCAAAAAAAGGGCTTTATCAGAGGAACATTGAGCCCAGTTGGAGGAGGCCATGGGGGAAAAGGACATGTTGGAGCTCCAGCTCCAAGTTCAGCGGTATGAGTTTGAGGCCGCAAAACTGGAGCTCCACAGAGTTCCTTGAGAAGTGCTTTCATGTCTCAATCTTCAAGGATGTGTGTTATGCAAGGCCATGGGTGATGCCGACAAGAAGTTGTGGGGCATCTTCATGAAGCTAATGGATAAAGGTGGCACAAAGTACCATGCCACGCTTAGAAGTAGGCAAATGGATGGGCCTTCCTATGACAGATTGGCATGTTGGAAAATCTAGTTCGGCCTGCCTATTTTGCCTAAACAGGGGTGGCCCATACCCTAACCGTAAAAAATCCAAGTTGGATGGGCTTGAACCATTTATAAAATGATCCAGGCCGGGGCTGTCTAGATTATTTATTTATTTGTTAGAAAAAAATCATATAAGGAATTTGTTTATTTGTTTTTTTATTATTATTTATGCAAAAATGGGCGGGTGGGCCAAATTGCCAGCCTCGAGCCCGACATGATACAAAAAAATAGGTGTCTCGACCTGCTGTTTGCACCAACATGGCATGGCCCGTTTCAAAATTGTATGGCCAGGCCTAGTTACCTATTTTTTGGCGGGAGCCAAGCCCCAACAGTTTGGTTTGACCCAAATATTTACCTCTAGTCACACCCCTTGACGCACACTAATCACCAGGCCATCACATGCCATAATTTTGATGTACTGATTGTCATTTTTGTGAAAAGTTGTGGTTTTTTTTTTTTGTAGCATTTGGCAAGAGCGATGCTG
Organism: Pinguicula moranensis; assembly: GCA_028565015.1. Taxonomy (NCBI): domain Eukaryota; kingdom Viridiplantae; phylum Streptophyta; class Magnoliopsida; order Lamiales; family Lentibulariaceae; genus Pinguicula; species Pinguicula moranensis. The sequence goes on along the minus strand of JAOWBN010210015.1, from coordinate 24,706 downwards.
ATTATCGCTTTTGGTAAGTGCGATTAGTGGAATCTTCACAATACCCCTCCGTCTCACATGGGGCATAATGTTTTTGGCCAAACATATTCTTTTATTTGCCACAGTGATAATTTATCTATTCCCTTGTTAGGCATGGGCCATGCCAACTCTAGATAACTTTCAGAAGGAAGCGATGGATTTACTTTTGCTCCTTTTAATGAAAATGGGAAAAAGATTCAATTAAGGCAAAGTTAAAACATGTTAGTACCAATTCGATGGTATGCTATCGTCAAATTGAAACTAGGGGGACTTAAATCATGTCTATGGGTTAGGGGATGTAGCTCAGATTGTAGAGAGCTTGCCTTGCATGTGAGAGGAACGTTGTTCGATCCCTCGCATCTCCATCTCCAACTTCAATTTTCTATTTTGTAAATGAAATACAATCTCATCAGCACAATAGTCAAAAAAACATAAAATAGATGAAAAGAAAAAACTAGAATGTTCTTACATCACCAAAAAGGATCTCAAAGGATGTTCTTAAACAATACAAAAACAATATCAACAACGAGAGAAAAAAAACGGCAACGCTAGATATTGTATCTATTCACTTGTTTTTGCCTGCTTTACCTTCTTTTCGTCTCACAACTTCATCAGTATATTTGACACCCTTGCCCTTGTAAGGCTAACAAGGTCTTTACTTCAGGGGCAGAGCCAGGATTTTTACCAAAGTGGGACAAAATTTTTTTTGCATTAAAGTGGATCGGGTCTGGTTGGGTTGGATATTGCCTGTTAGAGTTAACTCATTTTAACCTATAATGCAACTGTAATTTCTCAATGAGAAGAAAAATAAAGTCGATTTAAAATAAAAAGACTACAAAAACAAATATTTAGCTAGTTGTCGTCCAATCTCTCAAATAAAGGAAATAAATATAATAAGATAATTGCAATTAAAATAGCATCTATGTGGTCCCATATTTACAAATTTATCAATAGTGGAATCAACATCCAAACACACACAAGTTTTCCACCCTCGGGCTTAGTCCGTCATTGATGGAGTATAGGTTTGGTCAAATAGGCTGCATCCCTGTATGAGTTCTCGCTCTCCATAGTTTTTGAAGCTAGTGGAGTGGTAATGTCCATGGGTTAGAAAGCATCATCTCAGAGTGGGGAGTCGAGGTTGATTGAAAGACACCATCAAGCAAGATATAATTAACAAGATGAATAGTGCATGACAAATTGGATGAACATTATCTTCTCCTCCACGCCTATCCATCATCGGTCATTGAATATGCCGGAGCACCGCCTCTGGTAACACCAAACACACACAACAAGCCTCCTCCCCTCCCCGGGGTAGCCTCATACATCCGGGGAGACCTCATATCTTTACCCTGCCATTATCCACGACCCCAAACAGCCATATCCACTAGCCTCTCATACTAAATAGCCTCAACTCCCCCTTCTAAGATGATGCTTTCTAACCCATGGACATAACCACACCACCAGCTTTGAAAACTAAGGAGAGCGAGAACTCGTGCAGGGATGCAGCCTATTCAATAGAACCCGCACTCCATCCATGACTGACTAGGCTTAAGGGTGAAAAACTTAACGAGGAAAAACTCAGCGTTAACAACAAGATTTTTCATTACTAATTTTCCACCTATCTGTGACATGGATTGACCGGAGAGCTTGCTCAAAAAGCAAGGGGTGCTACACGAGTTATCAATAGTGCAAAAATTGAGTAGCATTGGATAGCCTTTTGGCTTTGCTGAGTTCAAAGAGGTGGATGACATTGAGCTTATACTACTACACTTTAATTGCATATGGATAGGATCGTACCGTCTCCAGGCTAATTGCACGAGATTCCCAAAGGTTGTCAAAACTATAGAGCAAGGCAGTAAGCCAAGCACGGGAGAAGATCAATGGAGAGCCTATTCAAGCCCATTTTCCAGACAAATCTATCATAATAGTAAAGCCAACTTGGACTAGTGTGGTCACCAAATTATCAGTAGGGACCCTGGCCAAGGGAACAACTGCAGGTGCGTCAACTAGTTATGCCAAGGTAACAAGACCGACCCATGAAGCCAAAGGGAGTGATATGACCTTAAAGTTCACAACGGCTAAAAGTGATCGCAAATGGCTTGATAAGAGCTATGTGGGCACACTAAATGATCGGTCTAAATGGCGGGATCTCCAACTAGCACCAAAATATGCCGGTTACCTCAATATATTGGTTCGTCCAATAGAGGAACTAAGAGTGATAATATGGAAAGAAGCCCCTCTCGACTTTGTAAATATTATTTGTCATGATAAGATTTGGCTATCTAACTAGCTAACCTCCATCTCCCCATGGTCCTTAACCATCTCAGAAACCACTCGCCGGCCAGGATAAAGATTTTGGGTCTGCCTATACATGCTTGGACTATCCCCATCCTGAAGGAGGTTGGAAGCTTCTTTGGCAGGTTCATGGAGATCAACCAAATAACGTTATCTAAGAGACACTTGGATATTGCTCAATTGTTAATCTTGGTAAGCTTAAATCTAATAATTTATCAGACTCTAAATGTAGAGATCGATGGTTCTCCATATGGGCTGCGTATTGTAGAAGCTGATGTTTGTCGTGTACAAGTGGACTTATGGGATGCATGTCCAGAATCTGATAATACTGGAACAGACTTGCAAGACCTATCAATGAACTCGGATAGGATGGATTCAGTTAAGGAACTGGAACAATTAGTTGTCAAGCTCACACAGAGTGATGAGGTACATTGCATTGAACCGATTGCTGATGTTGAATTGGGTGATAAGGAGATAGATCCCACAGTGCATAAATAGTTGCCCCAAAAATAGTAGTGAAATCCAAGCAAAGGAAATAGAATGTGGTTTTTATTAGTTTGACTGGTGACCAACAAATAGCACATCAAAGCAACACGAGGTTAACAACAGTGTTCCAATAATTCTGCACCTATCCACTACATCTAGACCCCTTGATGTGGTGGATATAGCTGGTCATGATCCTGACGTAACAATATTGGATATAGCTGGTTATGATCCCAACACATCGAATAAACATCCAGAACCACTTACAGGAAACCACATTGAGACCGAAAAAGGCATATATGCAGTACCTTATCAAGAATTGGTTGTTGTGCCAGATCAGACCATAGGCCTCCAACCATCACTATAATCCAAGGGGGGTAAAGCATACTGATGTAGTAGTTTTGGACACGGAGGAAGATAAAGGACCCTATCATGTACCATATGAGGATGTAGGCACCTTACCATAACCTAAAGGGGATTATGAAACAAAGGCTCCCATGACACCAAGAGACAGGATAGCTTCTATGGAGGGGCAAAAATACAAATTTTCCAAGTTTGAAAGATGAATGCTCTATAGTAATAACTTGATAAGAATGCCCTGTCATAATTCATATGGAACTTGAACATGACCCTCTACCTGAGGGGAATGCACCCTTATAGCTGGTTGACTTCCCACCACTAAGAAATAATACACATCAGACACCTAAAAGGAGGACGGTGGATCATCACTTGAAAGGAAGAGGGCCAAAGACTAGAAGCCAGACCAGTAAAGAAATAGTTCCAAATAGAGCTAATAACCTGGCTATCCTTGATAAATGGATTGGCCATCTAGCTGGTTAGTCCATATCCCAACAACCAGGAGGGCACTCTCCTAGCTCTGAACAGAGCCATGTCTCTAATAGTTTGGAGCATTTGCAGGCTAAAGCTGAAAACACCTTGGAAGTAGGCACAAGACTTGGAATCCTATATGAGCCAAGTAAGGAATACTTCACGAATTTACTCATTGAAATACAGCAAAAGGCTAATATGCCTCCAATGGGGGTTGTAAAAGAAACCCCATTAAATGAACATGCTCACTTACAATGTATGGGGATTGGGAAGTCAGGGCAGGAAAAGGAGGGTTAAGTAGATCATAATGGAGCAACAAAGTGGACTTTATTAGCATTTAGGAGACTAAGATGGGAATCATTGATAGGAGACTATGCACATACTATGGTATGACTCTGAATTTGACTAGTGTTACAAAGGATCTTTGGGTCAATCTGGTGGATGGTTGTGTATCCGTAACCGAGATAAATTTAGCAAAAATAGTTTTTTTGATGGAGAAGGCCTCTTGGGGGTTACTAGTACTTAGCATGGAGATGACATATTATCTAACATGGTCAATGTATACGAACCTAGTGATCTAGCCAGCAAAAGGATCTTGTGGGAGCAACTACAGAAACTTCAATTAGCTAATACTGGGGAAATGTAGTGTCCTATGGGTGATTTCAATGCTGTGTTGGACCAAAGTGAGAAAAAAGGAGTAAGCCATCACGCATATGTTCTAGAGACTAACCTGTTCCAAAGCTTTGTCAGCGGCTCAGGTTTGCATGATTTGAAAATGCAGCACAGGAAATTTACATGGTACTTAGACTATTTTAGATCCATGAGTAGACTAGATAGGTTTCTGGTTAATGACTTGTGGATAGAAAATGCAAACACATGGGTGCAAAATGGGTTAGATAGAGATGATTCGGACCATTGCCCGGTTAGCCTAGTGTCCAAGGTACTAAACTGGGGACCTAAGCCACTGAAAGTTTCGGATTCATGGTTGTTTGACAAAGATTATAACATCTTAGTGGCTAATATGTGGAACAGTTGCACATGTTTGGACTATGCAAGTTACAGGATCAAGGATAAGATAAGAGCAGTGAGGGAAGGTATCCGATCCAGGAATAAGGCAGCTCCAAGGGACCTCACCACAGAATGAAAGAAACTGTTAGAAGAACTTAAAGATATGGAGTTGTATGCTGAACAAAATATAGTGAAGGAGATAACGCAGACTGCATTACAGGATGTCAAACACAAACTATGTGTACTACAAAAAAAATTAGACAGTATGTTGTATCAAAATCACGTGTAAATTGGCTCCAAGGTGATGCCAACATGGCTCTTTTCACAGGATAGTTTTTTTTGCACCTGAATTTTTAGCTTTTATTCATAAAAGTGCCAAAGCACATACATACAAGCCAAATCCTGGCTCTTCCAGATGATGATATTGAGGAAGGTGCATCCCCACCTCCTTAAAACCTCTTGGCAAACCTCGGGCAAGTAAAATTCAAAGAGAGGAAAGAGTGTGACGGCATGTGCCCCCTTTTACAAAAGAGTAAATATGATATTCAGTAGAGGTGCATGAATAAATGTAGAACTTTCCATCCTAGTTCCTCCTACTGGTTAGTGAGGCAATGTGTGCTTAGAGATAAGCATTTGTTTTCTAGCGTATATGGTTGTAAGGTCTCGTTGCAAAATGACAATTATTGCTAATGGAAGGTCATCATATGTTGAAAATAGAGAGTCTTGGTCCGCAGTAGTGTTAGCTTTCCTGTAGCAGTGTTTAATGGAAATGTTGTGAAAGGCTTGAAAAAGGTATTTGATCTGAGTAATTTGTGTCCTGGTCCACCATGGTGAGATCTTATTGATCAATGAGTCTACTAGTATGGATGAGTCAGTCTCCTCATCAAGTTGCAAGAATCCTTGAGAGTGACAGAGTTGTATACCGAATAGTAAGGCATTCTTCTCGGCCTCAATACTTGAGCAGTGTGAATATTTATTAGCAAAGGCCATGAGCATTATACCTTGAGAATTTCAAATTACCCCTCCTCCTCCAGCTGTTAAGGCTGAGGAACTACCATTGGTATTGAGTTTGATGGACGGTGCAATAGGAGTAATCCATCTCACTTCTATGCTGTGATGAGGTTTTGCAGGTGAGATATTGATGTGTAGTGCCTTCATCATTTGTTGGAATAGAGGCTGTGAGGGCATGGGAAGTGATGTAGTACGCATAATATCTTGTAGAAGACTTGTTGAGGAGTGAATAACCAAACAAAAGGCTGGAGAGGAATACTCAAACCTCATTTTACATTTGAGTTTCCACACTTCCCAACAAATAATGATAGGAATAAGTCTTCTTATGAGTCTGATGGATCCATTTGAATGAGGAGATAGCCATACCTCCAATCTAGAACTTAGTTCTGTGGAGTTTGGGTGAATATTAAGGATGTTCTCAAAGTGGCGCCATGTCAATGTAGCTAGCTCTCCACCCAAATGTAGGTGATTAGAAGTTTCAATAGAGCCTGAAAGTAGACAACAGGAGCAGCGTGAGGTGATGGGAACACCTCCGAGTCTAAGTGAAGCGTCTACGGGAACAATATGGTGGAAGATTCTCCACATATGAATACTGATTCTTAGTGGGAAGTGTTTATCCCACATCCAAGAAAAATCCACTATAGGAGAAGACCTTTCCCGAATTAATTCCCATGTTGACTTGGCTGAGAATAGTCTATTGTGTGTAGGAGTCCAGATACTTATGTCTTTGTTCTCTGCTATTGTTGTTTCACTAATTTTGTAGGGTGTATGAGCATCAAGGATTTCTTGAAACTTCAATGAATCCCATTGATGTTTCATCATGAAGTCTTTCACTTTAAACTTCGGGTTGGTAGGAGATATTATTTATCCCATGAGTATCTCTTGAATCCATTTGTCCCACCAAAGGTACAATCACCTGAGCCAAGCAACCATAGTGTGTTAGCTAGCATGATATCTCGTACCTCTATAAGTCTTTTCCAACTGAGAGTGGATCACCCTAGCTTGAGCTGTAGTTGGATCTTTGCCTCTGCAATATTTTCTTTGTATGAATTGTGCCCATAGACTCTCCCCTTGTCTAGATGCCCACCATAGTTTCATTCCAAACATTGTGGACATAACTTTGATTCTTCTGCAGCCAAGCCTTCCTTCAGCTAAGGGGAGACAGATGTGTTTCCATGCCTTCCAGTGAAGTTTTTTCTTATTATCCCTCCAACCCCAATAAAAGTCAGAGAAGATAGCTTCAATCTTAGAAATAATCCAAGCTGGAGGCCTCATGACCATGATTTGATAGATAGGAATACTTGTGAGGATATGCTTGATGAGTGTTAGACGCCCTCCACTAGATGGACAATATGCGCTCCAACCATCTAATTTGGTGTTGATCTTAAGTAACAAGTGTGCAAATAAAATAGTTGTCTTCCTTTCATAATAAAGAAGGACTCCAAGGTATTTAACCGGGAGAGGGCTGTGATGAAATCTTGTCCATTGATGAATAAGCACTTTCTGGAGGCTAGAACTTTGGGTGAGATAATGAAGTTACTTTTACTCACATTCACTGACTGGCTAGAACATGATTCATATGCCTTGAGAAATTTTAGTACTGCAACTAAAGCTTTTTTTGAACCTCTTGTGAAGATGATCACATCATCTGCATAAGCTAGGTGAGAGATAAAGGGACATCCAGTAGGGAGGCTGTAAGCATTTGAGGGAGTCCTTGCCATGAGATAATTCAAACCTCTACTCAGAACTTCTGCACCTATGATGAATAAAGCCTGGGAGAGGGGATCTCTTTGTCTAAGTCCTCTTGTAGATCTAAAGAAACCATGAATTTCACCATTGGCAAGAATAGAAAAGCCACAATTTGATATAACTCGCCATATCATATCTATAAAGTTCTCAGCAAAACCAAAAGCTCACAACACTTTGATAAGATATAGCCATGATACTCGGTCAAGTGCCTTTGCCATGTCAAGCTTCAAGGCCACATTGTTGTCTCCCTGTGGCTTATTATGATAGCGAAGCATCTCTTGTGCTAATAGAATATGATCATAGATATTTCTGCCTTTGAAAAAACCACTTTGCTCAGGGGAGATGATCACTGGTAGAGTCAAGCTCAGTCTAGATGCTAAAAGTTTGGTGTTGATCTTGCCAATACAGTTGCATGGACTAATTGGTCTGAAGTTTGAACAAGAAGTTGGTGTATGCACTTTTGGCAATAAGCAAATCAGAGTGCTGGTGAAAATTCCAGGTAGTTCCCCTCCTGCAAAAAATGTGGCGATAGCCTTGTATATATCATGTTGTATAATATCCCAATTAGAGGTAAAGAAAGCACCTTAGAAGCCATCAGGCCCGGGGGAGCTATCTCTATCCATTGAATGGACTGTGAGCTTCACCTCTTCTAGATCTGGCCATCTGCATAAATCCTCATTCATGAAGGAGGTGATCAGGTTGGGGATGAAGTGTAAGAGTGATTCATCCAGCATTCGAGGAGTGTCCGTGAGCTGGTTAGTGAAATGCTCTACTAAGCATTGAGTGATAGCATGTGGTTCCTCCACCCAAGTTCCATGTGAGTCCTTCAATCTGCGAATATAGGCTTTTTGTTTGGCCAATCTCACTAATTTATGAAAGAAGACCGCATTGTTATCCTCTTCCTTTAACCATTTAATCCTGAATTTTTGTCTCCAAAACACTTCCTCAACAATGAGTAGTTTAGTGTATTAAGCTTTAGATTTGGATAGTGCCATTTTGTCCTCAATAGTGCTAGAGAGATCATATTTGATTTCAAACTCAAGTATGTTGTATTCCCCTTGCTTGATGTAATGGAAAATATTGCCATACACGTCTTTGTTCCATCTTCTTAGTTCAGCTCTTAGTCTTTTTGGTTTGAACTCGAGAGCATGCAGAGCATTTGTGGTTATTGTAGTAGTGTTCCAAGATTGTTCCACAAAAGCCATGAATGAGGGATGATTAAGCCGAAACTGCTAGAATTGAAATCTGGCAACCTTGACTAGCTGTGTGTCACTAAATTCAAGCAGTAGAGGCCAGTTGTCTGATTGTGCCCTGTTCAAATGTGTGACTGAGCACCTATGTCCAAAAGCAACCCATTCAGCCGAGAGCAATACTCTATCAAGTCTTTGCAACACTCTTGCCCTTCCTGTGCGGTTATTACTCCAGGTAAATTTGTTACATGAAAAGCCATCATCTGTAAGTTTGCATGCATTTATGACATCTAAGAAGTCACTTGTGTCTGTACTAACAATAGGAAGCCTGCCTGTTTTTTCAGTAGGGGACAGAACCACATTGAAGTCCCCCCAAATAAAAAGGGTAGGTAGTATCCGATCATTGTTGCATCATGTCTTGCCATAGTGGGAATCTTTCTGATCTTGAGCATTTAGCATAAACACCGCCTAAGGGGTGAAGCTCAATGTTGCACCGTCATGATTAATAGTTGTGTAGAGTCAAAATAAAGAGAGCACTCCCAAGGGTCTTTCCAAAATATCCTAATTGTGCTTTCACTATTTGATTGGCAAGAGGTGAATGTTATTTTCTTCATCAAATTTATCATCTTTCTGTTATCTTGAAGAGGTTCAATCAATACTATTAGTGTTACCTTGTGAAGATCAATAATCTTTTTCAATCTTCCAGTGGATGGAGGATTGCCAGCTCCTCTTATGTTCCAGATCAAGGCGTGGTTCATGTTTTCTTGCTTTTAGATCTGGTTTTTGGTGGCGAGGAGATATATTGGTCTCTTGTTTTGACCTTACTCTTTCTTTTAATTGCAATGTCTTCTTCATCTTGCCAATGTCTGACTGTAGGGGCCTCCAGTACGTTTGTGTGTTCATCTTATGAGGACAGAATATCTTCTTCATCTGCTGACCAAACCAAAGTTTGGATAATGGGGTTGAGTTTTTGCATTGCAAATTGGTTGTTGATTCAACTTTTGCATCTAGAATGATATCCAACTGGCTTTCATCTTGAAAAAGTGGCATATCTTCTTGAATATGTGGATCAGGCTTCTGATTATGTAGCAAGTCTTCCTGAAGAGATGAAACATCTGTTTGTAATACTGCTTCTTGGGTGGGTGGAGCAACTATTGGCATAGGGGATACATCCTCTTGATGTGGATCAACCCTTGTTGGAGAAATAAGGGATATATCCTCTTGAGCACATGATACGGGATGGCTAGAGAATTTCTTTGAGCTTTCATGAGCAGCAGGGGACACATTATTACCAGCATTCTCGACATCAAGACAAGCAAATTTGTTAGGATGAGAGAGAAAAAAAGATGAGATATCAGTAGTATTAGTCACATTAACAACATAAGCATTTTCATGAGCATTTGCAATATCAATATCATCAATTGACTCCAAAACTTCCTTCACCCATGGGCATCAGTTTTTTGTGTAACATCCAATTCAATTTTCTCTTCCTCGACTTCCATAACTTCTCCATGAGTTTCAGCACATACATTATTCTCTACTTCAACAATATTAGCATCCGTATGAGAGAACTTTGAGCGTGTGGAGTAGCTATTGTACCTTGACGGTTTGTTGATGCCAAGTTGTTGGCTTCAACCTCCGAGGTTGATGGAGCTGCTTGAAGATTCTTATGAGAGGCCTTGATATGTGCAGCGTGGTGTTTTCCATAAGGAAAAGATTTGGTTTATAAGTCTTTACAGTCTTGCTGGTTGTATCCTTTGTGAGGGTAGCCTTCCATTTCGGAGCTTTATCGACCTGTTGGCTTCCTGTGATGTCCTTCTTATTATGAGCAGCTGGAAGGTCTGGATGCAATATCTTACAAGATTCGTTGGAGTGACCTTGTCTCACACATTGTGTGCTGTAATGAGGAAGTTTTTCAATTTGGAGAGATTGCAAAAATCCTTCCATTCCCTCTGCCTCTATATAGAGCCTTTTCACCGGTGGAATTAGGATATTCATTTCCACACAAACTCTTGCGAGGCTCGGTCTTGCAAGCATAGTCGTGGCTTGATCAATTTTGATCAGAATGCCAAGAACTCGAGCAATAGAACATATGGCATCTTTACAGTAAAATTGAGTAGGAAGACTCGGAAGAGTTACCCAAACTGGGGCAACATGTGATTCAGTACCAACCTTGAAGTCTGGTGACCATTTGAACACTCTCATTGGAAATCGTTTAAGAAACAATGTTTCTCTCATCCGTAGTCTATCACAATTTTCTTCCTGTGAGAACCTCATCAAGATGTGTTTATGATCAAGTAGTCTTATGAGAATCTCACCTTTTAACCCAAAGGCAACAATAAGCTTTCTAATCTCTGTGAGCGATGGTCTACCGTGGGAGAACTTGCCAATAAGGGTAAGCTGAAATGGAGAGTTCAAGGAAGCCATATCCTCCTTGGTGAAAGACACACTCGGTTCCCCCTTCCATTCACTTGGAACCTTCAGTGGAATGGGGGTGTAAGATTGGTTCTTACATGCTACTAGGACTGAGGAGAATGATTTTAGAGCTGAGGGAGCGGGAGTATTGTTTCCTTTCCCGGGGAGAGGAGGAAATGGGTCTATATCTGGTAGTTCCATGGCCGACGGTACTCGTTGTGCCATAAATAGGGGAAGGCAGAGGAGGTTAGAAGTCGGGGGTTTACTGTTTATGGGAAGCAAAGGGGGAGCAACATAGGCTACTCGGAGACCTTCCTCAAATGGTATCCCCCAAAAGAGGAGAGCTCAAAGGATTGAGATAGACAATGACGGCTTGCAGTAGATTAGAGAACGATGGGATAGAAGGCAAGGAAGATTGGAATTTACTATTCATCGAGGAAATTCCAGAGCGACAGGGTAGAGGGCAGTAGGTGCTTGATAAGCTAGTTTTGTACTAACTTAATGTTAACTTTCATATCCACAGGATAGTTAGCATAAATAAAAGAAGGAACAATATTCATGGGGTGTCGAATTGTCTAAGATGGATAGATGATGTTGCTGGTTTGAAGGAAAGCTTAAGAGACCACTTTGATGAGCGATTCAAAGAGCAAATAAGTAGCAGACCAAGAATTTCCAACATGGTATTTAAATCACTTGAGAGTAGCTCCATCCAAAGTTTGCAGACCCCATTTTTTGAGATAAAAATTCTTTCAGCTATCAGTGTTTGTGGTGGATCGAAGAGTTCTAGCCCTGATGGTCTGAATTTCAGATTTGTCAAGCATTTTCTCCATCTCATGAAACCATACATACTCCAGTTGATGACGGATTTTATATGAATGGGAAGTTGGCTAGGGGCCCCTGCAAGTCAAAGATTTCAGGCCTATCACATTAACAGGACTTAGGCCAAAGATTATATCCAAGGTGTTGGCCAACAAAATTCATACTGTCCTGAATCAGGTGATCTCAAACAACAAAATGGCATTTATAATGAAAAGAAAGCAGTTGGACAGTGTACTCATTACCAATGAGATTGTGGATGAAATGAGAAGGCTAAAGAAGCAAGCCCTGATCTTCATAGTTGATTTTGATATGACCTTTGACACATTAAATTGGACTTACCTCGAGGATGTGATGAGGAAGATGCATTTTCCACACCGTTAGACAATGTGGATCAGAGAGCTGCTGATAACAGCATCAACGTCCATACTTATGAATAGCAGCACAAACTCAAAATTTTATCCCACCCAAGGTTTAAGGCAAGGAGACTCTATCTCACCCTCACAGTTTTTGATGGTTGCAGAAGGTCTTGCAGTTATGCTAAACAAAGCAATAGATTTGAAACTACTTGAAGGCCTTGAGATTGGGAAGGAAAATGTGAATATCACTCATATGCAATTCGTGAATGATACAGTCCTATTTGGAAAGGCTTCATGGAAACAATTAAGGCTTTTAAGAGAATACTCCAGAACTTTGAATCGATATCTGGCTTGAAAATCAATTTTCGGAAGAGCAGACTAATTGTTGTAAACATTCCTAAACCAACCTTGGCTGAGATGTTTGCTCTTCTAAATTATAAAACCAGCTCTACCCCTTGTCACTATCTTGGATCGCCTATTGGAGCAAATATGAAGAAAGTGAGCTCCTGGAAGCCAATGGTAGATAAAGTGAACAGAACACTAAAATCCTGGGATAATCATTGCCTTTCAGCTGGAGGCAAAACCATACTAATTAACTCGGTGCTATCCATGTTACCATCTCATTACCTATCCTTCTTTGAAGCCCCACCAAAAGTGCTAAAACAGGTGAAAAGCCTATAGAGAAATTATTTTTGAGGAAGTAATGCAGACAAGAAAAAAAATGGCATGGCTATCATGGAAGAAAATCACTACCCCTAAGCATCAGGGTGGGCTGGGGGAGCGTTATCTGCCAGCTTTTGACAATGCCATGCTGGGAAATGGGGAGATAGGATATTGAATAGTGAACAATATATGGTCATGATTGTTCTTATATCCAACTATGGTGCTGATGGCCTACTCTCAATAGGTAACCTCATAGAGCTAAAACACTCAGACAAAAAATTGTCAGACCATGAGGAAGGAGGAGAGGAACTGCCTATGCTTCACGATGGTTGAATGATCTTCAGACATGCCTAACCAACAACTGGTTTGAGAGTAACATGTTCATTAAATGGGATGTGGGGAAGGGGTTAAATTCTGGAAGGATAAATGGCACCAACAAATCCCACTATCAACTATCTATCTGAGGCTATATAATGCTGCAGGAAACAACGATATTATTGTATCAGAATCTGACAACTGGAGCAATGGAAGCTGAGGCTGGACCTGGTCATAGAGAAGGGAATCGAGAGATTTTGAATTAGTAGATTTGGCAAATCTAATCTCTCTCTCTTTTGTAGGATAATCAGCTACACGAAAATAGGACCGATGCTTATATTTATGGAGACCAAAATCCAGAAAAATACACTGTGAGAGCTGCATATGCCAAGATCACATCTTCCATGGCACATCCAAATTCACAGACACACAAAGATGTAGTCCAACATATTTAGAACAGATATGCACCAAAAATAATCAGTATTTTTTTCTCGGAGACTAGTTCAAAATGCAATTCCTATCAGGCTAGGACCATCATCCCCGAGGAGGAAGATATAGACTGTATTTTATGCTGTAATTCCATATAAACGGCTGAAAACCTATTCACTGAATGCAAGCTTACTAAAGAAATCTTGCAGAAAGTGAAGAACTGCTTTTATGTGCCAGCTACACAGGCCTTGTGTCCATTGCAAGTGGAGTTGGAATAGTCATCATTGACAATTCTTTTAGCTTTGCGCTACTAATGGATTAGAGTAAAATGGCTCTATTAAATTGCAGTGCTTCTATTTAGTGAAGTTGCCGGAACTCAATACATTAAATGACGCAATGCAGATTGGGTCGCAACAAAAATAGCATCTTTGTATACTTACAAGGGTAAGGCCGTGTACATCTGACCCCCCAAACCCCAACTTAGTTGGAAATATACTGGGTTCGTTGTTGTTGTTGTTGTTGTAGCTACACAGACCACTAATCTCACAAATGCTCCTACCATCATGATCTACCTGGCAGGCAGACTTCAACAGGTAAAGAAGGAATCCTAAATATCAATATGAATGGAAATGAATTGGATAGTATGGGAGGAAAGAAACAAGTATCATTTCAACAACATTGAGCCAGATATTGATCAAATGGTGCCTAACATACAAAGAAAGACTTGGTCGTGGATAAGAGATTGTAGAACAGAAAAGTCTTTCCCTTAGTTTTTGTGGACTGGATCCTACAACCAGAAGCATGTATGTCATTTAGGAAGTAGAGTGGTGCAACTGTAATCCCAATCTTCACAACAAATCACAACATCTTATGTCTGGCAACGTGACTGACTGAAGATAGGAATGAAAATGTTGAAATTGAGAAGGAAAATACATGATGATAAGATGATATATATAACCACAAGTTTAGTTGTGTACCAAGCCGAAGTTGACAATCATGACATTTTCGGAGGTATGTACGAGCATGAAAGACTATCCAGATTGTGATACAAAAATGAAACTAGAAAGAAGGATGCATACAACCTTAAGTTGAGTTGTGTACCAAACCTTGTAAAGGTTTGATAAGTTGACAATTATGATGACTTTGGCGTTATGTATTAGAATGAAGCAACATCATGGATGACTGCCTATGTACATGAGATAAAAGGACTATAAGCTAAGCACTAAGGTTGATTCAATGTTGCGAAGATGGGGTTAGCCAATCACAACTCCACGGACTAAAGGATTGAGGCAAATGTCGATGAACCATTAAGCTAAGATGGGTTGCTAAGTTGACATCTTAGAAACCGAGGGAGACACTGATGATCCGACAGACGTACAACACTGGCAGCAAAGACAAGAAATTATCACATCTTATTTTTTTTAGCACTTATAATTATGTAGTTTGCTCTGTTCTTTCCCTAGCTCTTGGTACCCTTTTGGTACTGCTTGTAAAACCCATTTTGTTTAATAAAGTTTTGGCTTAACAAAAAAAAATATCAAGTGATTGAACTATTTCTTTTTCAATATTGACTAATAATGAAGAAGATAAGAATTGATCTTCCATTTTGCTCCAAAGTCTTTTTTTCAAAATCTTCATAGAAAAAAATGCACGCTAAGAGATTGCGGTAGAAACTGGAAGAGTTAATATAAACCGAATCAACCTATCAATAAGGGAGTAATTAATTTTCTTCCCCGTGTCGGACAAAAGTTTGCACAATTCTGAAAGTGTTGAAAGATTTTGCAAAACATTACTCTTTTGGATATCAATTTTAAAAAGTTCCAGCGGATAATTGAGATGGAATTGCTATTGAACTGTGAAATCTACTTGATAAAACTTTTCAACTAGCTCACAAATAGCTCCAATGTACTCATCTCTAGGATACAAAGCTAAACTGAGTCTTAACAACTCAAATATGTGTTTATTAAACCAATTTTGCATCTCTTGCAAAATACATTTTATTGTCTCATTAAATATATCAATCCGATAGTGATGCTCCCATTTAATAGGATCCTTTCTATCGCAATCTATACTTATTGATCGACAACGGGCACTTATGTCATGAATATCAATATCTTGTTTCACACAAAATACTTTCACCATTTCAAGTAAATTACTCCATCCACTACTTCTAAACTTTTGATGGGCTTCCATTGTAATTGATATTATCCATTTCATTTATATATCAAGCGACTTGCCTTGTAACATCCTGCAAAGATCATCCGTCCTCCCCAATAGCTCAATCATAAAATGCAAGAAAAGCATAAACTTAAATGACCTCATCACATCTTGTAGTCCATTAGATGTAGCTTTATGTTCATCATTCTTATCATTTATCACTCTATGCAATATTGAAAGAGTTGGATCAAACAAACGAAGTAAACTATGAAGAGATCTGTAATGTGAACTCCACCTTGTATCACAAGGGCGTTATAGGGTTCCAAGTTGATTTTTGCTCTTTCCAGTTTCTAGTTCATCTGCTTAAGTTAAATCTTGAATTTGGATTACCTGAGCAGTCTGCAATTCATCATGGCGCTTGCTCGAAGAAGTAACTATATTGATAATAAGAGATAAATGATTGAAGAAATCACCAACCATAAGAACACTTAAGAGCAGCAACTAATATCAATTGTAAGCGATGAGCAATGAATGTAGTAAGCATATAATCTTTTAAAAGTAGAGCTTGCGAACCGTTCCACTCTCCCTGCATGTTACTTGAACCATCATACACATGCCCTCTTATATAACTAAAACTAAGATTGTGTGTAGAAAGAACACAACATATCTTCTTATGCAAAGTAACTGATTTGGTATTAACTACATGACATAAATAAAAGAATCTTTCTTGTATAAGTCCCAATTTATCAACAAATCTCATAATGATAGCCATCTTCTCTCTATCAGACTCATCTACAATAATGCAAAACTTCAGTACAACAATTTCTCTCGAATAATCTTCAAATCTTGTTTGCATACGCCAACAAGATTTCCTTTTGAATTTGAGGAGAAGTGTAAGTTGCATTTTTAGAGCATTTTTCAAAACCTTGGTGACTTCATCATTATAAGCAGAAATGTGCATTAAAATTGGCCTAAAATTTCCCGGGTTCATTGATTCATTTGTTTCATCATGACCTATAAATGCCATACCGTGCAATGCACATAACTCGACAATATCGATTGAAGTACGAAGCCATAGTCTGGCCTTAGCTTTGAATACCACAGTTTTTCTATCAATCACTTTTGAATATCTTGGTTCTTATTCAACAAATCAAGGCCAGCACCCACAGCTAATTTATGACAAGAATTTTGAAAGGTTCCTATATGGGATGAAAAAGCACAATCTTTCCATTATTCCTTTTTTTCACATTTCTAAACCATCCAACAGTAAACACAAATGGCTTAGCAAAGTGAAAATAGAGTAAACAAAAGATTGTACAACTTGTGTTTGAGTGTTCCAACTAACTCTCAAATTGTTTATACCACGTAAAGAAAAACTTTTGACAAGAATTTTTAGCATCATGTACTAAGGGTCTAGGCTGATAAGAACCATTTCTTAGATATTTGATTAAAACTCCATTGCTCTCGTCTATCGGATACTCACATATCATCTTTCTTAAAGTAGGATCTCATTCAACATCTATATCAATATGATCTAAAATATTTTCAATCCTTTGAATTTTTGTTGGAGGATAATCCGGAGAACTTATAGTTTTAGGAAGATCGCAAACATCATCACTAATCAGAACTTTGTGAAATAACAACAAGAGACTCTTTCCTTTTGAAATATGAATGAATTTTCTTCATGATACCTATACAAGAAATAAATAAAAAAACAAATCAACACAAAATGCACACTGTCCACTGAGCATTTGATTAGATCTCCTAATGTAATGAACAAGAAGATGCGGATACGGTGAATCAATCAGTATTAGCTGATGAAAGCATTCTAATTCTGGGGAAGGAATCAACAAGTTGAAGGCAACGCAAGCACACTGTAAGTAAGGGGATTTTGCAGTAGTTGAAGTTTGAAAAAGTTGCAAAATATAGAGAAACTAAGTAAAAATTTCTTATTTTTAAATATGTGTGGAATTTTTGTAAAAAGTTTTTTTTAAAAAAAAAGGAAATTCCATCCCTTGAGCAATTTAACACTGACTATTTAAAAAATGCATGTATTGGTTAAAACTAAAAAAAAATTGACAAAAAAAAGCAGTTTCTGTAAAACTTTATCTGATTAGACCTTGTCCTCCTAATGTAATAACGAAAAGATGCCAATGCGATGAATCAATCAATATTAGCTAATGAACAAAAGCATTCCATATCTAGGGAAGTGAGGAGATTTTTCTTTATAGGGAATCTTTGCTTACCACTACCCAATCATTTCTTTGAAGGACCGGTCTGAAAGTGTAGCAAGAAACTCATGAACTATAACAAAACAGCAAACAAGAACTACAACAGTCAACAAAATAAAACAAATATTTTCGAAGCAAAGATTAGAAAAGACAAAATAAATCAAATCAACATAAAAGGCACACATATTCATAAGAAATGAAAACTAAAATTTAGAAGGGATCAAATCGATTTACCAGAGCAAAGATCGGACTGAAGTCCACAATCCACGAATACGATCCTTATTCCCTCATTACAATGCTTTCCAAGATGATGGCAGAATCAGAAATCACATATCACAAATCAGTATATGTGTCTTAACTTTTTTTCCAGGACATAAAATACTTGCTTGATGACATCAAAGAACTCAAACCAATTACACTACACTTTGTGATGTTCCTCGTGTGCTAGATAGAATATATTTAGGTAATCAGGTTTGTAAATTCCAACATAGAATAAAACTGTTCTTGGTGGAAATCTGTGAAATCAAAATACACTACTGAAAATGAAATGAAAGTTTCTTTTTTCATCCTTCTCACCTTTTGAGTTTCTTAGGTATAATGGAAACGATCACGTTCGTATCCGGCATCACTCCTTCACGGCAACAAAAAAAAATTATTTGCAAAGTTGTGTTAAGGACTTGGGGTT
Source organism: Pinguicula moranensis (assembly GCA_028565015.1). NCBI lineage: Eukaryota > Viridiplantae > Streptophyta > Magnoliopsida > Lamiales > Lentibulariaceae > Pinguicula > Pinguicula moranensis. Next base: position 6,054 of record JAOWBN010210015.1, on the reverse strand, counting down.
TGGTTGGAATTTTTAATTTTAAATGGGTTGAGATGGGCCAGTAATTTTTAGATAATGGATTGGACTTGACAAAAAAAATTGTTTCCCCATAGCAAAATTCAAAAATAAAAATTGAAATGCCACTGGAGGCTATCAAAAATGGGGAAAATAAAAAAATACAAATTGAATTTGTTTTTGTCCCTGGGGAACCATGGCCCCCTCTCCCCCAGCTCCGCCTCTGGTCCACTTCCTTGTTGAGACACCAAACTGACCAATGCAAATTTGTGAACCCCCTAACCGTAATTCTTGTGTTCTCGCCAACCTTCACCTGCAAGAAAATGGGGATTGCCATTGTAACAGGATGAGAAAAAACTATTGAGAACTATGCTTGTTCCTTCGACTGTAGATAGATATCCATTACCAATCAACTAAAACTAAGGGTAGGGGACTTACTTCTGGCTGCTAATATCCTCAAGTATGCAAAAGGGAGTAAACTTCCATCTGCAGTTGATGCTCATCCGCCCCAAAAAAAAAGAATTTAGTTGCAGAAAAGAAAAAACAACCAAAGTTAAGAAAGGAGGAAATGAGGGCAAATATTGTGTTGGCTGAGAAATCCCTACACCTTATGCTAATAATGTACTAGATCAAAATGACTCTATGAAATTTCAATGGTTCAATTAATGAAGTTATTGGAATTTATACATCAAATGGCACGGATCTTAGGTCGCAACAAAAATATTCTCTTTGTATAATTACAAGGGTAAGGTTGCGTACATCTGAACCCCCCCCCCCTAACCCAAACTTGATTGGGGATATACTGGCTAGGTTGTGGTTGTGGTGGAAAGAAATTCCCTTCACCTTATGCGGTCTATACTCCTCCATATGAGAAAAAGTGGTTACAAGGCAATATGATGGGTGTATTATCTAATCAGCCACTTGCGTCGATTTGGAATGAGCTATGAGTTTGCAAAATATTGTTAGAATCGCAGTGGCTTCCCTAGAAGGAATAGAGGTGGGCAGTCCAGTTGGAGTAGATCGGACAGCACGAGACCACCAGTCCATAGTCTAGGAAAATTCTGGACCGCAACCAGACCACCTGGAGTTGGTCCAATCGGCCTCGGTTCAATTGCTGGACCACTTCCCAGTTTGGGCACGATTCGCACCCCGAATCAAGGCCAATTTCATTTTTATTTTTTTGTTAATGTTTTTTTATGTCATTTAAATTTTAAAAATTATATTAATTTTTTGGGGTATGTATAAAATTGTATATAAAGTATATAAACTATAAATTATAGTTTATGTATATAACCCTATAAATTATTAAACCTATATATATATAACCCTAAACTCTAAAAGGTTAAAATCTATAACTATATATATTGTTAGTTCATAATTTATCTATATAATTTTATAGATTATGAACTATATATAACCTAAACCTTATTAAATTCTTTTAGCTTTATGCCAATAATGGACTAAATCAAAATGGCTCTATAAAATTCCAGTGCTCCTTATTAGTGAAGTTACTGGAAATTCGATACATGAAATGATGCAATGCATATTGGTTCACAACGCAAATAGCCTCTTTGTATAATTATAAGGATAAGGTAGAGTACATCTGACCCCTCAGACCCCAATTTAATTGGTAATATACCGGGTACGTAATGTTGTTGTTGTGTTGTTATATAACCCTAACCCTATAACTATATATATTATATACTTATAACCCTAAATTTTTGTTGTTGTTGTTATGCCAAAATTTACTATGAAGAAAAGAGTTAATGTACAAAGATGAATAAGAAATAAAAAATGCAAAGATGAAATCAAAGAAGAACATAATCACATACGTGGAGCTCAATCTTCCTATACAACTTGAAGCTACAATCATCACATGCATGTTTACCATGTAATCTAGAATGGGGTCAAAACAACATTGATCCAAACTTATAGTTCATTTTTTTTGTAGAAGAGTCATAACTAGAGCCTTGCTCAGCTCAGCCTACATCTGGTGATATACAAGAGTCATAACTGTCAACATATCAATCACTAAGATTGGTACACAGCTCAGCCTACTCTCCTAATAGCGTGATTAGTTGTGGGATTGTTCTTTGATCCCCATATCTGAGTAATGAAATCCAACCAGGATGAAAGATAGCAACTAGTTTGTCATGTCATGTTATTGGCTCTTCATCTCTGTTGTGAAGCTCCTAATGTCCAGAGTGTCAACTTATTAACCCCAAGTGTTATTGGAAGTTCGTATACAACTCATCCAGCAGCCTCACTGACAGAGTGATCGTGTGGTCTTCACCCAAATTAGAGTCTTTAATTGCATGCATGATTTCTCCTTCCCATTTTCAAGTCCCGGGCCATTGAACCTTTAGATATCAGACTGATTCTTTGTCAGGAACCTTACTGTTGGCAGCAACTCAGTGTGTACTTTCAGATTGTACCTTCTTTTGGCGTTATTGCCTTATAACCCTAAACTTATATATAAACTTATAACCCCAAACCTCTCAATATTTATTTAAAAACTATATAAACTATACACATATAACCCTAAACTATTTAAACTACACAGTATATTGATATAAATTATATTAACCATAAAGTATAAAGTAATTCTGAACTATATATATAACCCTAAACTTATATATAAACTTATACCGATAAACTTATAAATTTTTATTAATAAATTATATAAACTATAAATTTATAGCCATAAACTTATATTATATAAACTACACAACATATAGATGTAAACTGTAAAGTATAAAGTATAATTTATATATTTAAATTTATAAATTATGAAATATATATAGATATATTCATATATATATAATCCTAGATCCATAACCCTCTATATATACTAGCTTATAACCCTAAAACTATATATAAACTAATAACCCTAAACTTATAAATATTTATTTATAAATTATATAAACTATAAAATTATAACCCAAAACTACACAATATATAGATATAAACTACAAGGTATAAAGTATAATTTATATATATATAAGTTTATAAATTATGAACTATACATAATCCTAAATTCTAAACCGTAAACCCTAAAATCTACAACTATATATATAAACTTTTTTTTGTTTTTTTTTTTGGGAGGAAGGGGTCCGACCATCGGTCCAACTGCCTATCCAAAGTTGCGGTCCAACCACCATCAACCAAGACCAGACATGCTCTTTTGTGTAGTAGGATTTCTAATATTTTTTATTTGATACATTTCTTATCCTTGCATGGTTAGTGAGCCACAAACTGTAGAGCCATCAGTAATGATGCAGACTGATGAGTAGTTGATTCGTAAGAGGGAGATTCAGGCCCAGGAAGAGCCACATTTAGCGTACACCACACATCACTCCCATGTTAGTGTTATACCCTAAGGCCAATCACCTTTCGCCTTTGTATTAACACTTTAATGTTGTATATATGATTGTAGCAAACTTTAATATTTGATTATTTACTTGCTTTATTTATTTATAGCAATCCAAATAGTAAAGCCTAGTATTGATAACTTAGAGTGTATCACAAATAGATACGATGATGAGACCACTCTAATTATGTTATCAATACTTAATATTCCTAACCATAGTATTAATGAGATAACGTATTACTAATATGGATAGGTTAGCATGTTTTAAGTGAATTCCTTTTGAGGAAAATAGTTGATCTCATCAACTATAGTGTAGAGACACTTAAACTAGAAACATGGATGCTTGTAGTAGACGAGTACATGAGATTAACCCGCATAGATTGTTGGATACGGGCTCAATTTTAAAAAAAGAAATTCGAAAACTTTCAACTACGAAACCAACATGAATTTGAGCCTATAACGTGCTTAATCCATGTTCTAGATGAAGGTTTAGCCGGACTTACCTCATAGTCGACCAAAAATCAAAGAACCCGAGTAATTCGAACAAAAAACCTGTAGGTGGAGATCACGGAAACTCCAAGGAGAAGTTCTCTACCCGGAGCACTCCTTTACGAGTGAAGCTATGGCTGCCTGACCGCACGATTTTGCCGGAGTTGGCAGCGTCAAAGTCAAAATCTTGTTTGTTCGAGAAGTCTCCGTGAAGAAGATGAAGACAGAATTTGCTCGGTGCTCTTCCTTCATGAAATCTCATTTCACAAAACTTATAAACATAAGCCATTTGGGCCCAATTAATTTCTTTCAAGTTGGGCTCAAATGAGCCTATTTTTCGCCCTCATATGCTGGGCTCGATGTAGCAATAAATTGAGTCGGTCCCACCGACACTCAATTTTTTCTCGTATTTCAGGTGTCGAATTAATTAATCTTAATTAATTCGCCTCGTCCCAATCTCGACCCGCTTGTAAAATTAGTTGTGTCCCACATAAATAATTCTTTATGTTTCAGTTTGTCAAATAGAGAGACCTAGTAGGATCTATATATAAATCGATAATAAATTAATCTTATTAATTTATAAATCATAAGCGGCATCTAGCAATGCATTATGATCCGATCTAATATAGATACATCGTGATCCTTTAAATCTCATTTAGTATTAATTCTTTCGTCGCTTAATATCCAATAATTAATGTCAAACGTAGGAACGTGTCATTCTTGATCATTAATTACTTTCTTGATATTTCAGTAAATAATTGTTAATATATGACTATCCCATTATCGCAAATGCATGCGTAACAGTTATTACTGCATCAAGGGGCCCAGAGATATTAATAATCTCATCCAAGATGAGATGGACAAAAGTATCATCTTGATATTCCATAACTTCCAACATGAATCGTGCATATTCGAAAAACTTAACTTATAACCCCTTGGTTAAAAGAGGCGTTTGATAACCTCACGTAATACACATTCATCACCCAAAATTATGAATATTTCAGATAACTGAATTAATATTATATGACTTTGCTGATGACACAATCACAATCCATCCAGTAAGTCAATATAGGTCAAGTCCAATATTCATGGACCTCGTATACTCATATTTCATGTGATTAAATAGATACCTCGTATCAATAATATGTGAAACATGATCATGCATTAATCTACATGCTAGTCGACATAGTCATCTAGTTGTTCCTTTGCTAATGACTTGAGACTAAGGACTAATTTAGAGTCTTGATTAATTATGGAGTTTCACAATTCAAATCCTACCCAAATGATATATATCATTCAGTATACATGAAACTAACAAGCGTACCGATTGGTGCTCTAGGTCACTAACTAACACTATTTCCATCAGATGGTGTGGAAGACTTGAAAATGACAAAAACTACTTCTCAATAGGCTTGGTACACTATATGGGGATTGTTAGGATGACACAAATGGTAACATTAATGGTGCCACACGATCCTGACCGTCGATTTCTTATAGAAATCGACGGCCAGGATCAAATCTTAGATTTGATGAGATCCCGTCTCATTTCGCCCTTCTCACCATCTCCCCGTTCTCAAAAATCCAGCCGCCCGTCTCAAATCTCCCCGGAGCACGGAGCCTCGAACCCCGCCGCCCGCCGCCCCACCTCCTGCCCTCCGTCAATTTCATTGTTCCAGCCCTCTGTCGATTTCGTTGTTCCAGCCCTCCGTCGATTTCATTGTTCCAACCCTCCGCAGAGCCTAGGGTTCCTCCACAGCGTGAATCGACCCTTCTTCTGGAACTGATCGAGTATTGTTTATCACCTTCCAAACACAGGTTTATAGTTTCTCACATGGGTTGACTGGTTTTGTGGTTACTTGAAATTAATATACCTTCAATTTTATCTCCTTCAATTTCTAATAAATGTCGCTTTGGTAGCAGGATTATGTAGAATTATGTAGATATTGCATCATTTGCTTCAAGTTTCATACCTGTTACTATCCTGTTTGTTCTTTTTGTAGATGCTTTTGAATTTCCTTACTCGCCATTTGTCTTATACTACTATACTTTCAAACTGAAGCACTACTTTCACATCTTTTTCTGAAGGAAGCTGAAGTCTCAGAAGTTAAATATATACCTGTAGAAGAGCTACTGCACTAGCTGCTGGAGTTTATACTACCAGGTTTGTGTTCTTATTCTTTCTTTACCGTTTGCAATAAAGT
>JAOWBN010210005.1:0-14016 GCA_028565015.1 Pinguicula moranensis | reverse complement strand
GCATAGCATCTATGACAACTGTAAGGGCCCAAGCCACCTACAAGAGAATGGATTTGAGTACACAACTGAAAAGCCAGCAAAAACCCGCAGTACTTGAAAATTGAAGGTGAAAGCAAATGAGTATCTTATGCATCTCATTAAGAACGTTAGAAAAAGGCACTAAGAAAATGAAGTCTTCAAGAATGACCCTGTTATGATCCAACCTGTGCGGGCAGATGGAAAACTGAAGAATTGGGTAGGGAGAAAGAGGAGATCGACGAGAAGACAGAGGCAATAGAGTCAGTTGAAGCCGTCGATATAATTTGAAGAGAACGGTTGAATATTTTGACTGTAATAGTTAATAGTAGAATCGTATTTTGTAATGAACGCTTAGTAGACTATAAGAGGCGGTGCGTGTGTAAGAAATGTAAGAAAGAAGTAATTGCTTATTCTCCTTCTACAATCTCTCTCTCGTTTCTACAACCTTCCTTCCCTGTTCATCTCTCTGTTCACTTCTGTATCTCCCCATCTAGTTCTCGAACTCAAAGAGTGAATCCGCCGGATATCGGACATAACAGTGGTATCAGAGCGAGGTTGTCGAAGATCCACGCCGTTATCTACACAAAATAGCGAAAAAACGTACTCAAAGGCCTCGAGTTATGGTTGACCCTCCAGCAAAAGCCAGCCACTCAGAAGCCATGGATGAGATGTCAAGGATTAAACAGGAGGCACTCTCCGGGAAGAAACCGGCCAGATCTCAAGGTCAGGAAGAAGGGTTGTTCACTACACAACCCGGGCGTATGGAAGATAGGATGGATGAGATAGAGAAACGTTTATCGTTGACATCTGAAGAATTACGAAGAGAAATGACTGCCCTTCACCTTTCTATGAACAGCCAGTACAATGCCCTGAAAGATCTAATATTATCGCAGAACGCAAACAAGTCCATATTGGGAGAGCCACCGGACAAGTTGCTGGGAACTTCGGGGGCTAAAGTGGTACAGTTGGGAACCATGAACAGAAACTCAGGGGTTGCACAGCGGAACTTAGAAGTAGAGGACCCTACGTTCGAGGAGCAGGGGCTTTGTCGAAAGGGGAAGATGCCCTTCGCAGACTTTCCCCGCTTCAGTGGGCAGGATCCAAGGTCCTGGATCGAGATGTGCGAGGCGTACTTCTCCATTTATACGGGGATACTTTATCAGGAAAGAGTCGAATTTGTGCGTGTCTATCTGGAGGGAGAGGCTAACGTGTGGTTTAGAAGATTGAAACTCAGGAAGCCTAAAACGTGGGATGAGTTTGTAAGAGCAGTACTCATAAGGTTTGACACTGCAAATCCTAATGCCCTACTAGACGAATTTATGTGCTTAAAGCAGGGCAGCACTGAAAGTTTGCAGGAGCTGATGAGCCGTTTTGATCTAATCTCAGCGTCAGTAATGATCTCACACCCTAAGTTTGATGAAGATTTCTATAAGGAAAAGTTTATTGGTTGCTTACAGGCCGAGTTAAGTTCCGCGGTATCTTCATCCAATCCTCGAACGCTGGAGGACGCGATTGAGGCAGCTAAGAAACAGGAGTTCACAGTGAACTCCTTCATTGATAAGGTAGTTGCAAGCGCTGCGTTGAAGCTAAATACCAAAGCCCCGGCCAGACAACCATTGTATGCTCAAGCTAAAGAAAAAACAGCACCAACACCCATGAAGAAGAAATACCTTACCGATGCCGAGATCAAGGAGAGAATGGAAAAAAAGTTATGCTTCAAATGTGGAGGACCATATGCCCCGGGACACCGTTGCACTGTCAAGATCTATACAATGGTCGCAGACGATGATGACAGTCTGGAGAGACTTACGATGGATGCAAGTGACAAGATAAAAGGAGAAGAAATCATTGATGAATGTACCGATGAGGGGACACTATCCTTGAATGCAATAGTGGGGAACAACAACTTGGACACTTATAGGGTCAAAGGTTTCTATAAGGGGGAAGCTATACAGATTCTTGTGGATGGGGGAAGTTCGCATTGCTTCTTAGATCAAAACTTTGCGCATCGCATGGGTTGTGAACTGGAGTATGTCAGGCCAATGGCAGTCGAAGTAGCAGATGGTGTGAGAAATGTTAGTGATACGGCATGCAAGAAATTTAGGTGGGTGATGGAAAACAGGGAGTTTGAGTGCAGCCCCAGACTCTTCCCACTCAGCAGCTTTGACTTAATTTTGGGGGGTGACTGGCTCAGGCAATTCGATCCAGTTATCTACAACTACACGGATATGATTGTAACCCTGCATGTAAGGGATACTCCTCTGCATATACAAGCATATAAGGGGTCTGCTGAAATCAAGTTGGCATCAGCAAAGAAAATTTCCAAACTCATTTCGGGTGGTCTAGCAGTAATGGTGGGGCAACTATGGCTTGATAAAGAAGTGGTGGAAGCAAGATTGTTCCATATGTCCACAGGAGCAAAGCTTGACTCCACATTCAAAATAGAGAGTGATGGAAGTTTAAGTGGTGATTCTGAGGAAGCTAAGGCAGATGAAGGGAATCTACAATCCGAGTTAAGTGAACTACTGAAGCAGTTTTCTGAAATATTTGAGGAACCAACAGAGCTACCCCCTGTGAGGGGAGTTGAACATACTATATCTCTCGTACCGGGGGCCAGCCCTAAAAAGCTAGTACCTTATCGCACCCCCCACTACCAGAAGGACGAAATTGAAAGGATAGTGAAAGAGTTGCTTTCTACAGGACTGATAAGAAGGAGTCAGAGTCCATATGCTTCTCCAATCCTCCTAGTGAAGAAGAAGGATGGAGGTTGGCGGTTTTGTGTGGATTATAGATACCTCAACAGCATCACTATTAAGAATAAATTTCCTATCCCAGCGGTTGATGATCTGTTGGATGAACTACACGGGGCAGTATATTTCAGCAAGCTAGATTTGAGATCTGGTTACTTCCAGATCAGAATGGAGGCGAAAGATATACATCTTAACAGTTTTATTACACACCATGGCCAATTCGAATTTATGGTGATGCCATTTGGGCTGTGTAATGCCCCTTCTACCTTTCAGAACCTGATGAATCAGATATTCTCAGATGTTATCAGAAAGTTCGTGCTGGTATTTTTCGATGACATACTGGTTTACAGCCGGGATTGGGAAGAACATATCAAACATCTCAGAATGGTGCTGGAAATCTTGAGGGCTCACAAACTGTATGCCAAAAGGAGTAAGTGTTCGTTCGGTCAGCGATCTGTAGAATACCTGGGCCACATCATATCTCGAAGAGGGGTTGAAACTGATACAGCTAAAATACAGGCCATGGTGTCTTGGCCTAAACCTACCACCCTCAAAGCGCTGCGAGGATTTCTGGGACTCACCGGTTATTATCGAAAGTTTGTGAAGGAGTATGCCTCTATCAGCCGGCCCTTAACTCTGTTGTTGAAAAAAGACTCCTTCAAATGGACAGAAGAGGCTGAAGAAGCATTTGAAAGACTCAAGAGCTCTATGTGCAAGGTACCTGTGTTGGCTCTCCCAGATTTTTCTCAAACTTTTGTGGTAGAAACGGATGCTAGTGATCGTGGAGTGGGAGCTGTATTATCGCAGAATGGTAGACCTATCGCCTTCTACAGCAGATCTTTGGGTCAACAGCAACAATCCCTTTCTACATATGAGAAAGAATTGCTGGCTGTCGTCCTATCAGTCAAAAAATGGAGTAATTATCTCCAAGGAAGGCCCTTTGTAATCAAAACTGATCAGCAGGCCATAAAACACCTACTTGAGCAGAAGTTAAACACCATGGTTCAGCAGAAGATGACGGCAAAGTTGCTGGGCTATGATTATTCGGTGCAGTACAGGAAAGGGAAAGAGAACAAAGTGGCAGACGCCCTATCCAGGTACAGTTCAGAAGTTGTACAGGGGGAATTACAATGCTGCAATGTAACTGTTAATCAGGTGGCTTGGATGGATGAAATAATGAGCAGTTATGTTAATGATTCCACTCTCCAGAACATACTACAGGCCAAATCTGTCGATAATGAAGCATATCCGAGTTATGAATTGAAGAGTGGGCTTCTTAGAAGAAAGGGGAGACTCTGTGTGGGGAAAGATTTGTCACTAAAACAGAAGATCATTTCAGTCTTTCATGATTCTCCCATGGGAGGTCATTCTGGCATCCAGGCCACGCTGAAACGAATAAGGATGTATTTCTGCTGGAGCAATATGAAGGAGGAGGTGACTGACTGGGTGAACTCGTGTGAAATTTGTGCTGGCTGTAAACCGGATTCATCCAATAGTGCAGGGTTGCTCCAACCTTTAGAAATCCCACCGAGGCCCTGGCATAGCGTTAGCATGGATTTTGTCGAGGGACTTCCGCGATCAGAGGGCCATAATCTCATTCTAGTCGTGGTAGACAGATTCAGCAAGTTTGCACATTTCATTGGATTGACACACCCTTATACGGCAGAATCTGTAGCTAAAGTATTTATGGGACAGATTTACAGGCTGCATGGGATGCCCACTGAAATTGTTTCTGATCGTGACAGTGTGTTCACAAGCGGATTCTGGGCGGAGTTGATGAAGTTATCAGGGGTAAAATTATCCATGAGTTTGTCCTACCACCCCCAAACGGACGGGCAAACCGAGCGAGTCAATCAATGCCTGGAGAATTATCTGCGGTGCATGTGTTCCCAGCATCCACATTCGTGGAGCAGATGGCTCTATTTAGCTGAATTCTGGTACAATAGTACTTACCATACCGGTGCCAAAATGTCTCCGTTTAAAGCTCTATACGGGTATGATGCTCCTCATATTCCTATCCCAACTAACTGGGTAGTGAAAGTAGGATCTGTTGCAGAATTCCACACTCAACGAGAGCAGATACAGGAATTACTTAAAGAGAATTTGAGTTTGGCCAGACAACGTATGAAACTCAGCGCTGACAGAGGAAGGAGAGAAAGGCAATTTCAGGTTGGAGATAGGGTGTATCTAAAACTACATCCCTATCGTCAGAACTCGGTGAAATTTCGGAGGAGTATGAAACTCTCTCCGCGATTCTACGGACCCTACAAAATCTTGGAGAAAATCGGGACAGTTGCTTATAAATTAGAACTACCTGAAGGATCGAAAATACATCCGATTTTTCACGTGTCATTATTGAAGGAGAAATTGAAAGAGAGGGAAGAGGTCAAGGCCGTACCTCCCATGGTGTTATCAAGTGGAGAATTTCATATCGTCCCGGAGAAGATTCTCGGCGTAAAGGTGGTACCTAGCAAGTCTGGTCCTCAGGAAAAGCTTCTGGTACAATGGACAGGATCCACGCCCGCCCAAGCCATGTGGGAAGACGCCGAATTCATTCGGCAGAATTTTGTTATACCCGATCCTTGGGGACAAGGATCGATTGAAGGAGAGGAAGATGTTATGATCCAACCTGTGCGGGCGGATGGAAAATTGAAGAATTGGGTAGGGAGAAAGAGAAGATCGACGAGAAGACAGAGGCAATAGAGTCAGTTGAAGCCGTTGATATAATCTGAAGAGAACGGTTGAATATTTTGACTGTAATAGTTAATAGTAGAATCGCATTTTGTAATGAACGCTCAGTAGACTATAAAAGGCCGGGCAGTGTGTAAGAAATGTAAGAAAGAAGTAATTGCTTATTCTCCTTCTACAATCTCTCTCGTTTCTACAACCTTCCTCCCCTGTTCATCTCTCTGTTCACTCCTGTATCTCCCTATCTAATTCTTGAACTGAAAGAGCGAATCCGCCGGCTATCGGACATAACACCTGTCTAGCAATGACCCGATGTATTGTAGTGCATCTCTGCGATACAGGTATATTGGCAGGTTCGGGAGAGTAACCCAAACTGGAGCTAGCGTCGATTCTTTCTCCACAGTAAAAGTTGGTGTCCATCGGAAAAGTTTGAAGGAATGTCCCTCTAAAACACGCCATTCTCTAGTCTAGCTATGAGCTAGATCTCTCTCATTCTGGAATTGAATTAGGACATGGAGGTGATCTAGAACAGTTAGGTCCACTGTCGGAGGAGCAAGAAGACCCCATGTTTTAAGTACGGTTCTTCGAATCTGCTCAATTGCCGGCCTTGGGCGAACGAATTTCATAACCAATCAATGTTGATAATCCTCTGTCATCAGCTTAATCTCCTCGTCGGAGAAGGAAATTGCCGGAAACCCATCGATTTTGAAAGTCGTCCGAGGCCCAAGTTGGAATTCAGGCACCCGCCGTGGTTTGGCCGGTTCGGTTGCTTTCCATGTCCGGTCCGCCGCTAGAGGATCATCAACCCCACCTGTCCTTGGGTGGCCATCAGCTATTCTAGCCCCGTGGCCGACTACTGCTGCAAAGGATGGTGTAGGCAACACTTGCTTCACCGGCGGCTGCGCAGGACTGCAGCGGGCGTCCCCCATAAGCGAAACTTCAGCTACTGTTGAGTGAAAATTCTCCAAAACCCTGAACCCTACAGCGTTTGATAATGTATTAAAGATATTCTTTTATGCAGCTTGCATGCGAGGTTAAAAGGTTGGATGAGAAGCTAAGATTCAGCGAACAGCACCTTGAGCAAAAGGTGGATATAAAGTTGCTGATTTGTATTTCTTGCTTCTCTTTACACAATTTGTTTATCCCTTAATTGACACTTGAAGAGGAATCATTAAGATGTCTTTGGTCTTGTTGGGCAGAATCTTGAAACCAAGAAGTTGACAGATGATAAAAAGGATGCATTATCTGCATAATATGCCGTTGAAGCGACTCTTAGGAGGGTTTATGCCGATCAAAAGGATGATGATTCGGTTCCAATTTGGTTTGTCATGGCCCCACTCGAGGCAGAGCTTAAGATTCTTAAAAATGAGGTAATCTCTTAATCTTACTGACAAGTTTCTTCGGCCTAGAGATAATATATCTGCGAATTTGTTTATTCTGACCTCACCAATGATGCTCTTCCCTTCTATACATACTGCACCAGGAAATTTTATGCCAAGGATAAATTCTTATTAAGAACTTGTCAGTGCTTTGAACTTATTTTCTTTGAATTCTGTAGGTTACGGCACTACAGGAGGATAAAAGTGCATTAGAACGTGTTATGAAATGTAAGGAAGCAGCATTGCTTGAAGTGGAAAAGATATTGAGAAGTGTACTTGAAAAAGCATTAATAAACTCTAATGGATGAGATATAAATATGTTATGCAGGAGGAAAACAAAATTCTAGAGAAGACAAACCGGCAAAAGGTTTTGGAGGTTCAAAAGCTAAGCCATCAGGGGGATTGAGGAAGCCATACTTGCTGGTGGAGCAGCAGCCAACATTATTCGTGATTATAGGAGGCAGATCTCAGAAGTAAATGTAAGTGATATTCTGCTAGATGGATCAAGTACCTATTCTCATACCAAAAATGGTTAACCAAGAAGCAATTATTGCGAATTGACTCTCTTTATGTTGGATTCAACTGGGTTTATTTTTTAGGAGGAAAAGAAGACACTCGAAAGGGAACTGGCAAGAGTCAAGGTTTCGGCAAATAGAATAGCAACTGTGGTATCTAATGAGTGGAAATATGATGCTACCATGGTTATGCCTGTCAAGCAATGGCTTGAAGAGAGAAGGATACTGCAGGTTTGCCTGAAAATCTAACTTCAAATTTATATTCCTCTGACTCGGGTAGTCATCATGTTAGTTTAGATGAATTTGTATTATACATTCAGTTTCACTCTGAATCGTGAGATCCCTCTGGTGTAGGCAGAGATGAAAAAGTTGAAAGATAAGCTAGCCATCAATGACAGAGCTGCACAGGCTGAAGAACAAGTCAATGTGACTCCCCAAACCTCATTTATGCTACATATTTTGGCTCTATTTTCAGCACGAACTAAGAATGCCAGACTGACAATTTTGCAGGAAAAGTTGAAATTGAACCTGAAGACACTGGAAGAAGGCTTAAAGCATTCACCTAGTATCTCAACTAATATTAAGGGATCTCGGAAGACTATTGAAAAGTCAAATAACTTCTTTGGGATCCTATCAAGTAAGAATGAAAAAGCAATTCCAACCACGGCCGTCTCAGGCTCAATGCAGATGATGGATGAAAACCAAATCCCATACACCAACCACAGAGGAAATGAACTTTACAAATCTACTGGAGAGAATTTGCTTGGAAAGAGAAGTTCTGGTAAGAGTGTTGAGAAAGAGTATGCGTGCTCTTCAAAATAAGACAATTGATAATAATGAAAAGGAAGATGAGAAGATCAATGAAAATGCCACGGTCATTGACTAAACGGAATTGGGAAATACTAATAGTGTAACTGCTAGCAGCAAAATGATGAAAGCGTTGGAAGCAGCTGCTATTGAATGCAAGGATATGGTGTCCGGATTTTTGTATGATAGGCTTCAGAAATAGGTTATACAGTTGAGGAAATTCTATGCTTCAAGTTGTTGAAATTCAATACATAAATGACGCAATGCATATTGGATCGCAACGGGAACAGCATCTTTGTATACTTACAATGGTAAGGCCGTGTAGTAAAAATACTATTTGGGTACTGTGCAGGATATTTTCCACGACTATAAATAGGCTACGTGCCTATTCATTTAATATAACGATTACAATAGACTATACGGAATCTCTCTATCTGCCTAACCACCCGAGAGGCTAAGACTTGATTCGTGGGAATTTAACGAGACTCTGGTACACTCGTTCCGGATACTCGATCTAGTTATCACGCTTCCGCAAATATGTAACATTTACCATTTTTGTTATGTTACCGTTATATTCAATTATTAGATCCGTTCTAATATTGAATTACATTGGTATCGGAGCGAGTTCCAGTTCGGATTATAGTCGATTTGTTAGATTATAGTTAATCCATTATAATTCCGGTTCTTGTTTTAATTTCTGGTATTTTAATTTGATTTTCATAATCGTATTTCAAATTGCCGGAAAATGTCCCAGCAGCCACCGTTCACCGTTGCTGCCACGCGCCGCGCCATCACGGCGCGTTTTGTGTGCGTGACGCGCTGCCGGATCTGACGGGCGCATGTAAAGATCGGCACGTTTTGTGTCGGATCGACGAGTTTTCGTCGTTTTAAGCTTGGATCCGTTGCCATATGCCGCACATCCGTCGTCATTACAAGTCGTAGCCCGTCAGAGTTCGTGTGGGGCGGCGCGTGTATCTCACGTGCCACCAACCACCGCATTTTTAAGCGCGTAACCGTTCTCCGCCACCTCCCTTCGCTCGGATCTACGGATCCGAGAAGAAAACAACAGATCGGCTACACTAAGCGACATCGGCGGCGGCGCGTGTGCGACGCGCACCACCCACCGAGTCCGAAAATTGTCGCATGCGGCGGGTTTTCGGCGGAGGAGGCCGAATCTGGTCTGAAAGAAGATGAACGGGCGGAAAAACCATTTACCTTATCACGTGGGCTGAGCGACGACGGTGGGCTGACTGCGCGCGAGAAGCGCAGGCGTGGCGGCGACGGTCACCACGGTTTTCGAACGGAGGTACGGTGAGGGACGAAAATACGGCGAGAGGATTTTGCCTGACGCAGAAGGGTTTCAAATGAAACCGTTTCATTTTTTCCGTCTTATATAGTGGGCAGGTTGAACCGACCCGCCCATACATTTTTTTTTAATTTTGGGCCGCTTTAAGCGGCCCACTCGAAATAAAAAAGCTGAAGACCGCACCTATTTTTTTAAAAATTTGGGCCACGTTTAAGCGGCCCATTCGAAGTATTTAAAACAATGGACTTACAAAATCGATTGGGCCGGTTTTTAGCAGCCCACTCGAGATAAGTTTTTGAGTATAAATAAAACTTGGCCGTTTAAATTAATAAATTGGGCCACGTTATTTGCGTGGCCCACTCGACGTATTTTTTATAAAAAAAAAAAAATGGGCCAAGTTTTTTGGGCTGGGCCTGTCTAGTGGCAAAATTATCCAATTAAGTTCATAAGAAAATAAATTGGGTTTTATTTTCTTAAGACCTTGGGCTAAAATAATTTTTATTTGTTAAAAATTAAAATAGAAGTCCAACATTAAATATTTATGTGTTAAATATGTATAATTATGAATTAGAAATTATTTATTTGCTTGTGCAATTTAATTTTTATTCTTAATACGCATAATTAAGAATTAAAATTATTTTACTTAGTGCAATTTAATTTGTAGCATGCATGAATTAGGAATTATTTTTATTTGCTTAGTGCAATTTAATTAAAAAAGTATGCTTCTATTCATTACGTGAATTAAAAATTAATTTTATTAGAGAATATTTTTTGAACTAATAAAATTAATGAGAAAAATTATTAAATCCATGTTAATAATTGAATTATGATAATAGAAATGTCAGATTGTCATTACTATATCGAATTTCAAAAGAGATCCGCATTAATCGTGCTTGAGAGAGATTGTCTAGGGTTGTTTGTTAAGTGAGCTGTGTCTTCACCAGATATTTAGATCCTTCACGAGGAATGGTAGTACTGTCTAGGTAGTGATTTCCTGAAAATTTAGTACAAGAATCCTACCTGGGTACATATCGAATTGATTAAGGATTATATCTGTACTAAGTCAGATACTCTTGAAATGTCGAAGATTTTTTTTTTAATTGTGCATTAAAAGAAAATGAAAATTGTTATTCGTTAACAATTAAATTTGTGCCAATTCATTTGGCTAGAACAAATTAAAAGGTATACCAAAATTATACCCAAAATGCTCTACAGCCAAGTGGCCAATTATGTTTTGGCTTGTATATGTTACTGTGTTTTTCCTCGATGGAAATCAGTTTTTTCGAAGGATTTTTTATTATATAGAGTGCGATGATTATGAGCTTAGCAAAATTTTCAAACGTAATATATAATTCGAATTTCCTAAGAAAAATCTAATATCGAGATTGTGCCTTATGTCCTTAAAACATACATGTAGGAAAATGACCCCAAGTATGATCACAGAACTTTCATCCAATGATAAGTTCACTGGACTCAATTACGACATCTGGTCGAGGAAGATTTAATATCTCCTCAATGAGAGAGATGTTTTAGAATATGTAACTATGGAGAAACCCGACTCTACCAGCCCAACATATGACTCATGGGCCAAGAAGGATCGCAATGCACGCTATACTATGCTATACTGCATACATGACGATCTCATTGGTCATTATGATACTTTTCCCACGGCCAAGGCCATGTGGGAAGCATTAAAAGAGGTTTATGGCCAAATTTTAGCAACAAGGCTCCGTACCTTGCACCTGAACTGGCTACAGTACAAGATCGATACAAGTCAACCTGTACAAGATCGGTACAAGTCAACCTGTACAAGAACACATACGCCTCATGAGTTCTATGTAACATGACCTCAAGGCTGGGGGAATTACAATTTATGAGTTTGAGTAAGTAAACAATGTGATTCGTTCACTTCCAGATGAAACAGAGGATAGGCAATGGACAACCTTCAAAACAGTGATATCTCACGATCTGTCCATCAAAAACTTCTCTGACATCGCCAAGCATTTGGAGCTTGAAGATGAACGCTTGGTAAGGCCAAAATAACCCAGAAAATCCCTTAAAGAAAGATGATAACCAAACAACCTCCCCTGGCACACGGCTCCAAGAAAGGACATTTCTCTCTGGACTATCCTGAGCCGAAGACGGAGTATCCTCGCACGTCATGATTGATCGTGCTGGATTTATCGGTACATGATGCAATATATGTACCTGGAGTTGATGTTGTTTGGTATCTGTAATTTTTTTGGTAGAATTGGGTTTCATGTTTTTTAACTTCCACCGGAATGGTTTCAACATTAAGTACTGTGACGATTTGTTCGGTCACGTTTTAATATGTGGATGATATTTGTGATAATACATTCCTTACCTTAGTTACCGGTCCTAGTCTTGATTCCGAATCTATTAAATGGCATGCAAGACTTGGTCATATCGGTCAAGATAGGTTAAATAGACTTGCTAAGTGAAATTTATTAAACTAACTCACCAAGGCTACATTGCATATATGTGAACCTTGCTAAAATGGCAAGGCTAGTAAGAAGTTTTTTGATAAAGCTTCTCGAGCATCAAAGCATGCCATGTCGAATTCCTTGAGGATAAGTTCCCCACTATCAAAGACATAAAACAGGATGATCAGTTGTATGCGTTACAACACGATTCGTCACTATCTCTCGGTGTGGGGGAGAATATGTTTCAATCCACCAAGAATAGTGTAATACCACCATTTCGAAGTAGGAACGTGCCACATGAAAGAGAGGTAAGTCCTCCAGAATAGTGTAGTACCACAATTTCGAAGTAGGAACTTGCGACATGAAAGAGAGGTAAGTCCTCCACGTTTCATGAATAACGACAATAAGGGTCAACATGATAGAGATGTTAGTCCTCAAACTGTCATGCCAAGTAAGATTCGTTCTCTAAATGATAATGCGATCACGAGCCAAGAGGCTAGTGGGAGCAGACCCTCACAAAGGCAAGATGAAAATCCTGTTATTCAAAGAAGTGAACGCAGATGAATTCCTCGACGATACTTTCAGATCGAGAAAAACGTATTCTTCTGTGCTCCTTTGAAGATAGATGAGCCCATCTCTTCTCAAGAAGCTATGAACTCACCTGATAGAGAAAAATGACTAAGTGCCATGAATGATCAAATGGATTCGATGCAAATAAATGAGGTTTGGGAACTTGTTGATCTACCACATCGTCGTAAACCATTTGAATGCAAATGAGTATTCAAAATTAAGCGTGGTGAAGATGGATCAATCGAAAAGTTCAAAGCCTGACTCGTGGTGAAAGGTTTCACCCAAATTAATGGTGTAGACTACGAAGAGACATTTTCTCATGTGGTGAGAATTGCCTCTATTCGCCTACTTCTAGTCCTGGTTGGCCATTTGGATATCGAGTTATTCCAAATGGACGTAAAGACTGCATTCCTTAATGGAATTCTTGAAAGAAGAAATTTATATGGCTCAACCTGTTGGGTTCGTCTCAGCAGGACAAGATGACAAAGTATGTCGTCTTAAGGGATCCATATATGGTCTTAAACAGTCTTCCAGATTGTAATACTTCAGATTTCATGAGGTAATCACTTCGTATTGATTTACCATGATAAATGAAGACCACTGCATGTATGTTCTACGGACAAAGGACAGAATTATATTTCTTTCCTTATATGTTGATGACATACTACTGGCTGGAAACAACATGGGTATGATCAATGCTACCAAACAGTGGCTATCCTGTGTTTTCGAGATGAAGGATATGGGTGAAGCTAGGTTCGTCCTAGGCGTAAAGATATGCAGAAATCGTTCAAAGAAAATGTTGGGTTTGTCTCAACAAGCATAAATAAAATTTTAAAACGATTAAGGATGCATTACTCTAAACCCGTCAATATCCCTATTGAGAAGGGTCTGGCATTAAGCCTCGATCAATGCCCGAAAACAGATAAGGAACAAGAAGAAATGATGTATGCCATAGAAAGTTTGATGTATGCCATGTTATATACATAGTTTGACATCTGTTGCCCGGTTGGGCTTGTGAGCCAAAGCAACCCGATGCCTGCTCATTGACAAACAGTTAAGAGGATATTTCGTTACCTCCGTGAAATGACCGATCTAGTTCTATGTTATCTAGGGGAGACATCCGATTAAAAATTAATTTATGGATGGATGCCGATTGGGAAAGTGATTTGGATGTGTCCGAATCAACCTCAGATATATTTTCATCCTTGGTGGATGAATATATGGAATCAGTATGTCGCATGTAGCCTAGCAGTGCAAGAGGCATTCTGGTTTAAAAAAATTTCTACAATGCCTCGATTTGACTCAGAGGCTCGATAATTCTGTAGAGCCAAACTGTGATAATACTATAGCAATTTGTTTGCTATGGATCCAAAATTCCATAGAAAGACAAAACACATTCAAAGTAAATATTTCTTTGTTCGAGACGCTGTCAACAAAGCTGATATCAATATCAAGTATTTTTCTACTAACAAAATGATTGTTGATCCGATAACCAAACCAATTCCTAGAGATATGTTTAGAGCTCATATCATGAGTCTA
>JAOWBN010209994.1:0-14016 GCA_028565015.1 Pinguicula moranensis | reverse complement strand
ATACTTGAATTTTGATTCCAGGGGAAGAAGAAAAGACGTGGATTTAGTACCCACTTCATATGATTGGATTCAGGTTAGGAACTTCACCAAGTTCCTCAAGATCTTCTACGATGTTACACTGAAATTCTCTGCATCACATAGTGTGACTGCAAATTTATTTTTCTAGGTAATCATTTTACATTTTGACTTTTAATTATTTTTCCCGGTAATCAGTTTACGAACATTGCGACTTCTAATTATTATGCAGGAGGTGGCCAAAATTGATAAGTAGATTCAGATTTATTCTATGGACGAAGATGAATGTTTGAGTTATATGGCACTAAGAATGCAAACGAAGTTTGATAAGTATTGGGGAGAGCTTAGTCGCGTGGACTTGGAGGTTACAGAGAGAGAAAGACAAGACCCAAACAAGAGGTCTTTGAATCATTTTTCGATGGTTGCTACTGTCTTAGATCCTCGAGCAAAGATGAAGTGGTTCAATTGGTGGTTTTCATAAAAAATATCTAGAGAGACAAGGATCGACAATTATAACAAGGTTAAGCGTGCTGTTAGACTTATCTTTGAACAATATGATCAGATATATGATAGGTCTTCTAACCCGGATGGGGTGGGAACTAGTCAACCTGCTGTCCCACAAGATGACTACAGTTTTGGTGCGTTCAATGATGATATGTGCATAGTGGAAACTAAATCCAAGCTTGAGATGTATCTGGATGTGTCGTGTGTGCCGTTGTCAGGGCCCTTTGATATTCTAGACTGGTGGAAAGCGAATGAGTCTATTTATCCGGTTCTATCACATATGGCATGAGATATACTTGCCATACCGATTTCCACGATTCCATCCGGAGCCACATTCAGTATTGGAGGTCGAGTACTGGATTCAACACGCTCTTCTTTGGCTCCAGCCACAATCGAGGCACTAACATTGAGTCAAAATTGGTTATCTAAGGCTTCGAAAGACATTGAAACTATAGTTAGGGAAGATATGGAGGAGGTCGAAAATGAGAAGGTGGAGACAGGTAAATTCTTTAATCTACTACGTTTACGGTTTAATATTTTACCTTACCACCTTTGAGCTTATTTTTGAATTTGATTGACGTGCATTGTGTAACATGGTATGCAGAGTTGGTTCAAACTCCACAGAATTTCAAATGGTGACTTTGACTCATATTGTTTGTAAGCTGCTCTATTTTGCTGTGCAAACTGCAAGATATGGAAGAGGCTGATGACAGGATTTTGATGAAACTGTGGATGTGATATGTGATGGAATTATGAATTATTGTGTTAATTATGATGTTTGGTTAAGATTTGGAAATATTTTCATTCGTAGTAAGTAGTAGGTATGTGGTGTTGTACTTTTTTGATAATTGATCTATAAAATGCCATAGAATTGCACTGTTTTTCTCGAAATTGTACAGGGTTACTTAAGCGGCAGCCGCGAGGCCTGTTCCGTGCTGCACTACGAACGTTCGCAGTTTATGGGGAATCCGCATCCGCCCATGAACTTTTGTGGGCGGTTCGCGGTATAGATTTTTGGAACCGCAACTTTCGTGGGCGGGACGCGGTACGGGCTATTTCGGCACCACCCGCACCGCTGCCCAGGCCTACCTCTAGCACTGTAGGTTTAGTAACATAGGAAAAGACTGCATATCCAAAATGTACCAAAGTTAACTTTTAGGTTCATTTGATTATGAATCAATTGAGAACTGTGAGTCTTGCTTACAAGGCAAGATGACTAAGACTCATTTTAAGGGAAAATGAGAAAAATCTACAGAATTGCTTGAACTAGTATATACTGATATATGTGGTCTAATGTCATAAGTGCAAGAGGTGGTTACTCATACATTATAACATTCACAGATGACCATTCGAGATATGGTTACGTGTACTTATTGAAGTACAAGTCCGAAGCCTTTGAAAAGTTCAAAGAATAAAATAATGTTGTTGATAAACAATTGGGAAAAAGTATCAAAGTACTTCTATTTGATCGGGGTGGCGAATACTTGAGTACCAAATTTCAAAATTATCTCAAAGATGATGGAATAATCAGACATAGGACTCCTCCGTACACTCCACAATGAAAATGGTGTGTCAAAGATAAGGAATCGTACCCTATTGGATATGGTGCGATACATGATGAGTCGAGCAAGTCTCCAAAAATTATTTTGGGGTTATGCCTTAGATACTACATCGCACGTACTCAACCATGTTCCATCTAAGTCGGTTGACACCACTCCATATGAGATATGGATGGGTAAGAAACCAAATTTCAATTACTTCAGAATTTGGGGATGTCTTGCTTATGTGAAACGGGCAAAATCGGACAAGCTTGAAGCTAAGTCCGATAAGTGCTTGTTTGTAGGCTATCCAAAAGATTATTTTGGATGCTACTTCTATAATCTCGTTGAGCAAAAGGTGTTTGTCTCAAAACATGAAATCTTTCTAGAAAAGGAGTTTATTCTAGAAGATGCAAGTGGGAGCAAAGTCGATTTTGAAGAAATTCAAGATCCACAGGCAAGCACCGACCAACAGATGGAACAAGAGTAACTGTCTCATAAAGATGAGATAACAAAATAAGCTCAAACACAAGAACTTAGTAGGTTCAGTAGAACACATCGAGCCCAGTTTGTTATGGATACGATCTAAACAAGTACAATGATGTATTCATCATAGATAATGATGAACCTACCGACTACGAAAAAGTCTTGTCTTGTATAGACAGATACAAATGGATGGAAGCCATGAACTCCAAAATGGATTACATGTATGAAAATAAGGTATGGACCTTGGTTGACCCGCATGAAGGGATTGTCCCTATAGGGTGCAAATAGGTTTTCAAAAAGAAAATTGACATGATGGTAATGTGAATACCTACAAAGCTAAACTGGTAGCAAAAGGATTTCGTCAAAGGCAAGGAATTGACTATGACGAAACCTTCTCTCTAGTTTCTATGATTAAATCCATTAGGATGTTGCTTGCTATAGTAGCACACTACAATTATGAAATCTGGCAAATGGATGTCGAAACGGCATTCCTTAACGGGAAATTTGTTAGAAAAGGTGTATACGATACAACATCAATTCTTTGAATTCGAAGATGCCAACAAAGTATGCAAGCTTCATAGATCCATTTATGGACTCAAGCAAGCATCTCGAAGTTGAAACATAAGGTTTGATAAAGTAATCAAAGAGTTTGATTTCATTAGAAATCCTGATGAGCTTTGTATTTATAAGAAGGTTGATGGTGATGCAAGGGTTTTCCTAGTGCTATATGTAGATGACATATTGTTCATAGGAGATGACACATCAATGCTTCAATCTGTGAAGTTTTGGTTATCCAAGCAATTTTTCATGAAAGATTTAGGAGAGGCAACCTACATTCTAGGAATCATGATCTATAGAGATAGATATAGATGGTTGCTCGGTTTATCACAATCCACGTACATAGATAAAGTGCTAAATTGATTTAGCATGGATCAGTAGAAGAAATGGTTGCTTCCAATGGGGCATGATATACATCTTTCTAATAAGATGGCACCAAAGATTGATCAGGAAAAGATCCGCATGCAAAAAATACCATATGCTTCGGCAATTGGATCTATTATGTGTGCTATGTTACGTATGAGACCCGATGTCTACTATGCTCTAAGTGTAATGAGTAGGTTTCAATCCAATCCTGGTGAGGAACATTGGATTATCGTAAAGAATATTTTGCAGTACTTTAGAAGGTCTAAAGACTTGTTCTTAGTATACGGATAATTGGATTTGGTTATAAAAGAATACACAGATGCAAGTTTTCAGATAGATGTGGATGATTACAAGTCACAGTCTGGATATGTGTTCATCCTGAATGAAGGTGCGGTTGCTTGGAAGAGTTCCAAGAAAGACACAATTACAGACTTTACAATGGAGGCTGAATACATTGCTGCTTCAAAAGCTGCAAAAGAAGTTGTTTGGATCAAGAAGTTTATTGAAAAACTTGGTATGGTTTCGTCTGCCGAAGGACTTATCACTATCTTTTGTAATAGTAGTAACACAGTGGGACAAGCTAAGGAACCAAAGTCTCATAAAAATCCAAGCGTGTACTGAGAAAGTTCAATCTAATAAGAGAAATCATAGATAGGAATGATGTAAAGGTAGAGAAGATCCCATCGGAGGCAAATGTTGCCGATCCGTTAACTAAGGCATTGTCCCAGACTATACATGAAAGTCATTTACAAACACTCGATCTTAGAAATACGAGTGTTTGGCCTTAGTGCAAGTAGGAATTTGTTAGTGTTATTATGCCCTAAGGCAAATTACTTAAGGTTTATGTAACAACAAATTTATATACATGTATATGATTAGTAGCAAACCTTCATTATTTATTTTACTTGCTTTATTATTGCATGACACGTGGAGTTCCTATAGCAACTTGTTAACTAGTAGTAGTGCTTACATATCCAGAAGATTTTAAGCCACCAACCATTTCTAACAAGTAATAGAACTTTGCAAAATTATGTCTATCCATTCCTATATAATTAAATAAGGATACTTGATTACAGTTGCACGAGAAGCTGTGACATGAACATTGAAGCTACATAAATATGTAGCCCTTACCACAACAACAAAAGAGTATATTGCATAAACAAGGTTTGCAAGCACCCATGTTAATAGAAAATATAACTTTATCCCCACCCTCCACCCAAAAAAACACATGCAAAAAAATGTAGATAAAATTGAAAACCTTTGAATCATTTACCGAGCCAAAAAATATTGTGAATCATTTTACTTACCTAAATAAACAAATGGTGTGAATTAAAGTATAATAATCCATACATGCATTATTATACTATGATGTGTTATTAGAACATAAAACATGTCAAATCGCGGACACAAAAGAGGTCAACTTGGTAGACAAATAATCAAGTGATAACTGCATGATTTCACGAGTTATCCATACACACATGCTGTTTGGTATACACCTTCGTGCAATCTCGGACCTAGTTGAATTATCCACCGACTTGGGATAATTGCATATTAACTTCGAAAAAATTATCACCCCGATTTGGGCGGATTGTGTTATCACGCTTTTGTCTCATTTCAAAATTACCAAATACTCTCATGTTTTACATCATATTTACTACCTATGCCACAGTTTAAATATAACCCTTCACAACCCTAATCTCTCATTTTCTTCTTTGTTATCACACAAACATGGTCTGGGATTTTGAAAATCTGCCCATCCTAGTCAACTTTCTGGCCAAGATACAGGCTTTCCGGCCAAAACCATAGGGTTTAGTTTTTCGTCTG
Source organism: Pinguicula moranensis (assembly GCA_028565015.1). Taxonomy (NCBI): domain Eukaryota; kingdom Viridiplantae; phylum Streptophyta; class Magnoliopsida; order Lamiales; family Lentibulariaceae; genus Pinguicula; species Pinguicula moranensis. The sequence goes on along the minus strand of JAOWBN010209994.1, from coordinate 8,725 downwards.
TGCATTCACCGTACCTAGGGTTCACGACCGATTCAAGGTGTTCTCCTAATAGGTATAAACCCTAACCTCGTTCAAAGATTTAGTTTTTTTAGGAGTAAATTGCTCTGTTTACTTTTTTTTTAGTAAAAGCCAAATTCATTAAAGATAAAAGATAGAATGTACATGTGTACAATAGAAAATATACATGAGCACCACATATATCTGTGGGAGATACTACTAACTACTATCCCTGTACTTGAGATGAGCTACCTGTCTCTTCTTCATACCTCCCTTTCGGTATAGCTAAGGGTGATCTAGTATATGGCTAATCTTTATACCAGATATTTTTTTAGTAAAGAGATATTTTTATCTGTTTACTTTGCACACACAATGAAGTGTTTTAGGACTAAATTGCGATGTCGAACTAAATTGCTATTTTTCCTATTTTTACAGGTATTGTTTCATTGTGTGTGAATGTTTCAAAGGATCCCTGTAAGAAGCATGGTAGTTTTAAGGCTTCATTTGACTATTCATGTTTCTATTTGTCCATGTTTGTTTTATTGATGTTTTGCTTCAGTTTAATGGTTTTATATATGTTTGTCTACGTTCTAAGTATTTTCTATATATCATTTATTGGTTTTATGCTTGGTTTTGTATACTGTAACTAATTTCATTAATGTCTGTGTATGATGTACTAGTTTATATATACTGTATGTGTTGTTATATTGATGTTTACGTACCATGACCAAAAGTCCAATCTGTGATGCATTTATTGGACAATACAACATTCTTGGTATGCATACGATTGTTTGTGAGTATTATATCTATTTTCATCACCTTTGAGAGGCAAGGGGAATATGAAAGGGCTGAAAGAAAACGTAAGTGAAGTGTTCCATCAAAATACCTGATCCTAGAAAAGATCTCAGAACAAATGGCCTTCTTGGAGAGACTAACTAAAGAGACCTAGAGGCAATGTTTTAACAACATCAGGATGTCCAATGAACATTCACCGAGCTTTGCCAGATCTTGCGAGTTGATGGTGGCTTGAAGGATGATCAGTATATGTCAGTGATTGAGAAGACTGCTATCTTTCTTCGTACATTAGCACACCACCAATAGGACCCTACGAACAATTTTTTAAATGAGTGGCCGACTCACAAGTGCCTCCTTCCATGAGGACTCTGGGTTGTACTGAAATTGAAATCCCGATTCCTTGCCACCCCTAATCTTATGGACAGTGCTTGCAATGACAGGAGGCCTATTTTCAGGTGCATATTCATTACTATTATATAGTATTCTATTTGATAATTTTTGCTAACAAATATGATGCACTTATGAGAGAGATGCTTGGGGCCGCTTGATGGAACCCACATATCGCTGCATGGACCCACTGATGACCAGTTGCATTACAAGACAAGGAAAGGACATTTGGAAAGTAATGTCATTGGAGTTTGTGACACTCAAGGAAGATTTATATACATGCTTGCTGGTTGGGACAGGTTAGCTGCAGATGTACGGGCGTTGAGGAACACAATCACTCGTCGGTCAGGACTAAAGGTCCGACAAGGTATGTCCACAACATTCGGTAAGTATAATTTGTGGTCGCGTGCAAGGCACAAAGTTAATTTTGGTTGTGTGATAGGTTGTTACTATTTGTGTGGGGGGGATACATGAATTGTGAAAGCTTCATCACACTCTATCGGTCCATAAGGTACCATCTTAAGGAGTGGGATCCTGGAAATAGGAGACCACATAACCCACAAAAGATCTTCAATATGCGTCATGCTTTAGCACGAATTGTCATTGAGGGCATTTGGGATTTTGAAGAAGCGCTTTGCGGTGTTAAAGAGCCCTACCTTTTACTCCATTGATACACAAACTAATATTATTCTAGCATGTGTGTTGCTTCATAATTTCATTATGAATGTAACACCTACGGATCCATTGTTGGTTGTCGCACCTCCGGTTGAGGAAAGGAACACTGACACGATGGAGGGCATTGAAGAGCACATTCAGTTTTTTCAGTCCACAAGGAAAGGAGCTTGCTCTAGAAGGTTATAAGGCTCGCCAAGGGTTGAACATTGGAGTGCAATAAAAGTATACTACTAGAATAAGACAACTCGTGCGAGGCAGTAGGATCGTGGCGAAAAACGTTGAGAACAAGATGCACAACTGAAGCAAAGATTGCGCCTACTTCATGAGTTTGCAAAACTCAGTGGAACTTCAATTGATCGGCGCACACAACTGTGGTTGACAATGAGGACATGCAGAATGAGTTTTCCCAGGTTTTCCTATTTTCATGAGATTTCGTACCAGAATTTATGTGTGCTAATAGACTTAATGGAATTTACGACATGTGAACAGTAAATTCAAGAGCCTTATGGGGAAATCATTTCCCTACTATGAGGCTTGGTGTGATTTCGTATGCAGTACCGAGTGCAAGGTGCAGGTGCCAGGGATCACACCGGTGATGAAGAGGATCATTCTGAGGCCCCAAACTATGATATTGAAATTGATATGGTGGACGCTTGTCTGTCTAATAAGAATGAGGAAGGAGGTGGTGATTCTTCCTAGCAGAATGATACGGTTCCACCTAAAAAGGAACCTTCAACCGTGGATGTTGAAATGAGTGCCAGTCACAGTAAGCGGAGGAAGACCGCTAGCACAACAAGCCAGTCAAGCTTCTATACTAAGGCCGATCAGGCACACACTTGAACATGCTGATGTTGTGTTCGCCAGAGCGGAGAAACTATTCTCGGTCGAGATAAACTAGAGGAAGAATAAAAAATGCAAAAGACTACTAGGCCACTCAAAGATCTTGCTGAGTTCGATACACTTCGAGAACCAGGTGTACCTTGTATATCACCTTGTAATGAACGAGGGGCGGTATTGCTTGTGACATAATTTGGACCATGATGGACGTGATGATTTTATGAAGCTATTCTTCCAGGGCAAACTGGGGTCGATGAAGTCTGCAGATTCAAAATAGTGTTGTGCTTTCTCAACCATGAATTATGTCTTTCTAGTTTTTGTAATCTAGTTTCCATTCGAAACTACTTTCTGAACCATGTATTGTATCTGTTTTGTCTTATGAACACGGTTTGTCTCGTTGAATGCATAGGGTCTATCGAATGGAGTATGTTTTGTTGAATGAACATCGTTTGTCGTCAAATGCACTTGTATCTGTTATTTGTCTTGTTTAATAAACATGTTTTGTAACATGTACTCATGTGCCTGTTAAGCTTTATGAACTTTACTGCAGAAGGAACATGGTCTTATGTGTACGTTATCGATCACGACATTTACAGCATCAAGTTTTTCATCTAAGCCACCACAACCTACAAGGACTACAAAAAGAGCATGCTTTGTTGAAACAGGTTTGTTCAACATGATCACAATATTTTACTGTAGGTTTGATGAAGAAGGTTTGTTCAACATTGTCGGATGCACTTAATCTAAACATGGTTTGTTGAAGCAGGTTTGTTCTATGAAATCTGAATTTCCATATCAACAAAATAATAGATACGATTAACCCAAAGACAACTTTCTAAAACTCCAACATAATAGGATTAACCAAACATAAGCAGAATAGGTAGACATCCAAACAAACAAACATAATGTGTACGCCAACATAATATGATTAACCAAATGCCAACATTGTTGTATGCACATTGTTCAACATGTTCATGAACAAAAAAATAGTATAATTTGTAACCATAGTCCCCAAAAAAAGCCTTATAGCTACGTACACATCGGTCCAAAATCACTAGAACCAAGTACTACAACACCTTAATCCTAGAGAAGAGTATTCCAACATGGGCTATGTTAACAAAACAAAAAGAAAAGCAATAATCCATCGATGGATTCCAACATGTAGTAGTGAATAAAGTGAAAACAGACAAAAATCTATTAACTTCAGAGACTGCAGAGGTGGAAGCCTGAGGGTCAAATCCTCCCTCCCTCCCATCCGACGGGGGGAGACGAACTCTGAATCAGCTTCCTCACCTCTGTTCTTCAAAGTATTCGGAGAACAATCTCCCTTCATCATGGTAGTTTGCGTATTTTTGTTTCCGAAGCTTGAACAGTCGAGCATAAAAATCTTTTATAATCACTACTCTTTGAGGGCTTGAATAGTTATGGAGATACCACAGTAAATGCGGGTTCATTCGTGATGTTAATAGGGTTTTCCAGCGAAAACCCGAAAAGTGTTGGCGGACTCCATGGCCTTCTACCCGCTGCATATAGGCGTTCATACATGTGTAGGGAGAACCTTGTCGGAGGACCATGACATCGTCGGGAACGTGAACGGGCGGTGGGATACTAAGTGAATCCATGGCCTCGTTTTGTAAATTTGCGGGAGAAGAGAAAATGGGGCAGAATGCTAGGGATTACAATTTAGGTATATATAGGGTCTGTCTGAGGATTACTTTGGTAATTCGACTTTTTAATTGATGACATGCACAGGTATCCGTCTTTTATCCTGTGGTACCAAACATTTTTCATTTTTATTAGTTGTGTTGATTTGATAACTATGCATCAACAAAAATTGCAAGTGTACAAGTCGCAACAAGTAATAAAGTGACAGAGTCGATTGTCGAATAACGAGGATTAAAGTAGATAAGCACCCACTATAGCTTGTTTGCATGCAATTTGGACAAACAATAATTTAAGTTGAGTCCAAACTATTTCCAATGCATGAAAGCAAATTAAACTAAGTAAATCTTTTTGGTATTTTTCAATCATTTAACTAACACAAACTAAATGATAACTTCTTGGTTGTAGATCTAGGACATTGACTTCACCTCTACGTGCATTACATATGAAAATGATTAATCAGGTTGTTTATTAAATTTGTTAACCTAGTTGTCCACTGGATTTGCCCCTACAGTAACTTCTCAAAGGAATTAGCTATCTCATGCGGTGTTGTAGGTACTCATCTCTCGAATCTTGCACTTACATACCGAGACGTATTATTCCACGAAGTCCTCCCTCGACACGGTCATGCTCCCCTCTTGAATCTCGCATGACCAGACAAGGGTATTTTGCTTCATGAAATCTACTCACACGGGCACCATTCCCATGAATGCTCATATCTTGAATCTCGCATTCTTAAGGCTCGATGTTGGTTTACCGTAATCCAGTTAGTTCTCCTCTCTTGAATCTTGAACTAGCTTGAGTAGTGACAGTTGGTCGTCAAGCAACCACCAGTTTAAGATGAAAAGCAATAAAACCAAACAATCATAGTATTAAAGCTAACAACTAAATATTCAAAACACATCCATCATATAAAATACACGTAGGGCTACATCTTTCCCTAGTTATAGGGTTTAGCTCATAGTTTAAATACGAAGTTTCCCTACTTAGAAATAAGGTAAAAGCCATAGTTTAAAACACTCCCTCGGGTCGGCTATGCTCTTTCTATTATTGTCGCCTTTTTGCTCTCTGCCTAGAATTCTTTGGATGGATCCGATTTCTGCCTTTTATATGTCTATGCACTTTCAGTAGCTTCTCGAGGAAGCTGTTGCAGATATTTTCCATGAACAAGGGCTCAATCGTCAACCCATTAATTACCGTACAAGTAGGGCAATCCATTTTTCCCGTTAACACGCATCGAACAATTTTCCAGTCTGTAGCAAACGGGGTTGTGGCCTCACTCCAATGAACATTTTTATGTTATTTTTGCATTCACGTGATGCTTATGGTACGCCATTGCAAAAGACAAGAAATGAGTCTATATGAACACTTGTTTCTATTATGGAGTGACAATTTTTGAGATAAAAGAGGTGTAATAAGTAAGTGCAAACCAAGTCTATCAATAAGTAATCTTAAACATCACCCAAAGGTGTGTACCAAACGTCATGTATATTTTTTCAATCCTACAAATGGTGGAGTTATCGAAAACGCATGATAACTTTTATCCTGTTACCAATCTGACCCGAAGAGATCATTATCATTTTTTTAAATTAAGACAAAATCCCAACCCAACTTGTTAGTTCATTAAATGCCCAAAAAATAGACTCCTATATAGTTTAGGGAAATGTTTTTTTTTAAATAATGCATTTTCTTGTATAAAAGAACAAAATTATTTGCCAGCACAAAGTTTGTCAAAAGTACAATTTACAATTATTTCGAACCCCAGATGGAGAACCAAATCCATGCACACACTGAGATTTCAGTGTTAGATAATCAAGGAGACCGGGAAAGACTATGGGCCTATTCTGTACCTTAAAAAATAAATCCTAGTTCTTCTTTTCCTTTTTTGGGATTATTTAAATATGAGTATTTTAAAAATCTACTTCTATTTGTTTTTCTTTATTTTTTTCCAGCAATTTTGTTTTTCTTGTGAAATAGGTAATTCTATAAATAAATAAAAATTATGTAAAAAATATTTTTTTACAGTTTCTTGTTTTTTAATAGTTTTGCAAATACTCAAAATTTCTAAAATGAGAAAAAGAGGGGTAAAAAAGCAAAATAAGAATTAAAAACTGAAGAATAGAATAAACAATATAGGCCCTAAAGTAATATTCGTGATTGCTTATTGTCGCAAGATTAATGACAGCATTAATCGTAATTAAATATACAAACTCTGGGTCCACGAAAACCGGACTGGGCTAGGCAAGGGCTAATACTTGGAAAATACAAAAGAAACAGACACGTTGAGAAAGACGCGCTTTTAAGCTCTTGAGCCATTCAACTGAACGCGTGAAACCTAAGATATAGGGTCCGAACCGAACCGGACTGGCCCAAACATAGATACTTTTATTTTACACACCAAATTGCCCCTGTTGGGGCCGAGGAGAATATCGAATTTTCACTCTCAATCCAACTCTTACTCCTGCCCTGCCAAGTGCCAACCGGATCAGGAAGAGTCGATAGATTTTGATATAAATTGGCTGCTCAACGGAATTTTCACCGGGGGGCTCCAATAATCCAAACACCTTTCTGGTTTCTCAGTCTAAAATTCTCTGTTTTTTTTTTCAAATTCAATATTCTTTCTGGGGAGCCTCTGTCGGGAATAACATTAGGGTTATTCGAGAATTACGTTTCCTTTCCTATTTGTGTATAGGCTCTACCTCCCTCCCTCCATCAGGGGCTTAAAAAGTTGCAATTTTGGAGAGATCTCCTTTTGGGTTTTGTTTATTTTCTTCTGAGATTGCGGTTTTGGGTGATATTGTTGGAGAGATTGAGAGACGATATGTTTAGTGTATCGAGATTATGTGATAAGGTATATGCAATGGTGGAAGGTGGATCTCATTATTGTTCCAAGAAGACGGATGATATATGTGGTGGGAGTTCCTGTGACGAGGTATTCTTTTGTTTCATCTCTTTGTTTTTTGGTTGCTTCTGTTGAAATTAAGTTTATGTGCGGCCGCACCCAAAAATTGAATTTTTAAATAAATTTATGGTGTTGTTTTCGGTCCGATTCCTTTGAGAAATTCGATTCATCTCTTCTGGTCTTCCTCTTCTGACGAAGTCTGTCGATGGAAAATACAGAAAATTGGGGTGAATATTTTAAAGCCCTCCTTGAGGAATTGTGGGATTTGCGCTTTCTTCATGGGATTGGGTCAAATTCCCCTTTCCCTCATGCTATTTTTGTCGGAAGAAACCATTATAAATAAGAATCAATTTTTCCTTTTAAAATCTTTTCGTTGTATTTTTTGCCTTCTGGTAGTACATGGTTGTTCTGGGATTTTTGCTTCCTGAAATTAACTTGGATGGTGGTAGTGTTAGAAATTTCAACGGGATAACTCCTGCGCTTAATGCATAATCTGCTATTGGAGTTGCTTGCTGGTCTCGTTGATCTTCGAAGAGCTAGATTTTAGTTTTTCGTGCCACGTTCGGAATATCATATGAGACTGTGCCAAATCTTTTACTCGAAATTGTTGTGTGTATATCCACTACGCTTCACGATTGAAATATGTGTAGTATAGTTTGCTAAATTCTTATGCTACTCTTAATCTACAGGAATCAGGACGGACGTTGAGCGTGAACAGATTAAAGTGTATACTACGTGGGCTTGACATACGAGCATTCCTCTTTCTTTTTGTTTTGGTCCCAACATTTGTCTTTGTTACATACATGCATGGCCAAAAGATCACGTACTTCCTAAGGCCTTTATGGGAATCTCCTCCGAAGCCATTCCATGAGCTGCCTCATTATTACCACGAGAATGTGACTATGGAGAACTTATGCAAGCTCCATGGTTGGGGAATACGGGAGTATCCTAGGCGTGTTTATGATGCAGTGTTGTTCAACAATGAGGTAGACATTCTTAAAATACGATGGGAGGAGCTGCATCCTTATGTTTCAGAATTTGTCCTTCTGGAATCGAACTCAACTTTCACGGGGCTACCGAAGCCTTTCGTCTTCTCCAGTGTCAGAGATCAGTTTAAATTTGTTGAGGCTCGGTTAACCTATGGGCAAGTCCCTGGGAGATTTAAGAGAGGGGAAAACCCCTTTGTTGAGGAAGCATATCAAAGACTTGCACTGGATTATCTCCTCAAACAAGCTGGAATACAAGATGATGACTTGCTAATTATGTCTGACGTGGACGAGATACCAAGTAGGCACACAATTAACCTCTTGAGGTGGTGTGATGAGATACCTCCTGTCCTCCATCTTCGTTTGAGGAACTACCTGTACTCGTTTGAGTTTCTTCTTGACAATAGGAGCTGGAGAGCTTCTGTTCACGTATATCAATCTGGAAAGACCAGATATGCCCACTATAGGCAGTCTGATGAAATCT
>JAOWBN010209983.1:0-14017 GCA_028565015.1 Pinguicula moranensis | reverse complement strand
GTTTCCTGTACCATCTGCACCATATCAGAATTCTCTGCCAAAATAATAATATTTTCCAACTTCTTACCATCTGCCGTATTCTCCTTCATCTGTTCAAATTGTGTTTCCTGTACCATCTGCATCTTATCAGAATTCTCTACCAAACTGTTTGCTGAGTTTTCATGCTCCTCTTCCTCCCAAATTATCTTATTCACAGGCCACCAGTCCAGACTCCTCGGTTCCCAGAATTTCCCTGAAGGACCTGGTCCTGCTTTAACAGTTTGCAGCTCTATAGTGTTATCTTTTCTCAGGCTGGTCTGTGATGCCGCTTTTACCGCTGGTTTGAGTGCAGATTGGCCTTCTTGGCTTACTGATACCATTTTTTCGATCTTGTTTTCTCCCTCTGACCAAACTTCTTCCGAATCATATCTATCTTGCTCCTCATCATACTCAGAGGTGGTAATTGAGTTCATGTCCACTTGCCACAAATCCTCCTCAAATTGTTTTGCCAACTTCTACTATTTTCAGAGTGTAGTCCTGACCGTCTATCTGAATCACCATGGATTGCTTCAGATTTGTATTTATATCAATCTGCAATAGTATCTGTGCTGCTGCTAGGTAGGTTTTTTGTATTGTGCTCTCATCAATCTTTATCAGTTTTCCCAACATGTTGCCCACTGCCTCAAATATGTTTACTTTCCAAGCATGGAAAGGGATACCATGTATTTTAACCCATCATAGCCTGCCTGTTACTGGAGGTTGATCCATCCATACTTTCAGATCAGTGACCCATTGAGCTAACCAATCTTTGTCCACTTTGAGTAGTTGGCCTAGGTTTCTGTCATTTTCTTCCCATATCAGAACCTTTCCACCCCCCATCGGACTGACCATTAAGTTCAGATAGCCTCCTTTTTTCAGTTCCATTTGTAGATTTCTCCACTCTTCTTTGTTTCTTAGCGTACCAACTCTACTATATTGTAGCCATAGGGAATCTTGTCTCTGGGTTTTGAATGACAACTTTTCTACCTCTTTTTGGTTATCCTTGCACTTGGGTTGAATTTTCTGCCCATATTGAGCAGATATCACCATGTCCTTGTATGAAATACCTGTTTCCATCGTATTCCGTTGTGGCCCCTTTGTTATTTCTTCCTTCGCATCTCTAAGGGTGATGACAAGTTTTTCATCTTCAGTTCGTCCCCTTTTTCGGTATTTAGTCACATTGGCCCTAAGTTTATGATAATCAATCCAGATATGATTTAGCCGCTTCTCAAGATTTTCAGGGCTTTTCACTCCACCAAACATGACAAAACCGAATTGTAAGCCTGACTGAGATAGTTTCTGAGCAACATACATACCTGCCCCTGAGATTCAAAATGCTTCTGCAGTTCCCCTTTGGTAGTCTGTTGAGGGAAATTAGTAAAGTAATATGTGACTTTGTTCATACCTGCCCTTACCTGATTCCACACTGTTTCTCCATCTCTCTGGTCTGGATGGTTGTGCCAATTCTCTACTGTCTTGCCTGCTCTTGCCATCTTACTACCCCCTTGTTCCCTGTTCTCAAAATGGGTTGGATGTGGTCTCCTATTTTGGTTATCTAAGTCTACTACTGCTTTTCCTAGTCAGATTTCATGTCTTAACTTCCTTGTTCTCCTGGGGACCTCTATCCAGTGGAAATGCGACATAAATCCAGCTGAATCGGTTATTGGGTATTAGGGATTTGGATTTGAATGATTGGGTGTGGGAGTGAAAAGTAGGGTTGGTGCTCCCCGGTACGCAAGATGCGTTTCCGGGGAGAGGGTTTGTGTTTGGATAGGGATTGGGTTGGCTTTGGATCGATCGAATCTGGTTTCAGTTTGTTGGGTTTTTCGGTGGAGTTCATCTTTGCTAAAATGCGCCGAGAGGTTTCGGGGTGGGGTGGGGTCAGTGTCTTCTCAACAAAAGATTAATAATGTAGCTCATGTTAATAACAACACAAGACTCATAAGTTTTATGTGACTTAATCTTAAAAGCTTTATTGATTTCGAGTGAAACTTCTAATGTAGAATGTGTGTTAGATACATGTTGTTCTTTTCATATGAGTCCAAATAAGGACTAGTTGATAACCTTAATGATTTTGTTAAGAGAACTGTGTTTATGGGTAATCACAATACATGTTTAGTTAAGGGGCAAAGGATATTACCTTAATATTAATTAGTGGAAAGTTAATCACACTCCCTATCGTAAGGTTTGTACCTGAACTTGAAAGAAATCTAATTTCTTTGGGATTCTTAAATGATTCAGGGTGTTGTTTCCAAAGGAGAAACAATGAAATAAAAATCGTAAGAGACAACATAATTTTATTTGAAGGAAAGAAAATAAATAAGTTGTATATTGTTGAAGGAAACCATTGCTTAAAGGCTAAAAATGTTGCCTTAGTGTAGTTCAGAAGACAATACAAAGTTATGGCACATAAGACTTTGACATATGAGTAAAAAAGGTATGAATGTGTTGAAATATGGGACTGGGGCCATGTTTTAGATTATTCTAAGTTTTTTTAGTTATTTTAAGTTTTACGCTTGTATTAGTCTATATAAACTCATGTACTCTTACAATATCAATACAATACACTTTTACTAAATTCTATTTGGTATCGGAACCAAACCATAACCCAAATAATCGTCGTCCCTCTTCCCAAACCCTACCACTAGCAAACTCATCGCCCCACATCTTTCTTCGCCACCGGCCACCACCATTAGACACCAGCTACCACATTGTTGATCGGCATTGACCAGCGTTGACCAATCTTTTGATCTGTCAGCAACCATCTTCTGTTCAACAGGTCTATCTGTAGATATAAGTATATGGGCACTTTGGTGATGTAGTGAGGACCTTGGTTCGTTCATTTTTTCTCTATTTTTTGAAAAACTTGTTCGGTCTCTATTGTCTCGTATTTGGAAGACTTGTCCAGTCTCCATCATCTCGTATTTGGAAGATTATTTGGTCTTATTGTGTTCTCCGGTGTGCTGTCCAGCGAAGTATGTTTCGTGTCAATTTGGCTGCGAACTTGAATTTATGTTATTGAGATTGTCAAGTAGCATCAGTTCTCAATCGATTTCGTTTTCCGTGTCACTTGTAACTTGCTAAGTTCACTTCGTGGTTGACGTGATGCTCGATCAGATGGCTCTTGTTGTCCCTTCAGGCCATCATACCAGGGGTAACTACCTTATTCCTCGGCTTCAGGTGCCACATTCATTGTTGTTGCTGCAGATACTCCTACTGCTCTTCATGATAAGTCCACTCATTCTACTTGGATTCTGGATTATGGGGCAAACAATCATATGACCGGTGAGATATCTCTTTTTACTTCTCCATTTACTCCATATATGAGTCAGTTCGTATTGTAGATGAGTCTTCCATTCCCATCAAGAGTCAGGGTGATGCTCAATTCTCTCCTCTCACCAATCTTTCGTCTGTTTATTATGTTCCTAATTTTGCTTATAACTTTCTTTATGTCCATCGTCTCGCTAAAAATCATGATTGTGATATTGTTTTTTCTACCTCATTGTTGTTATTTGCAGGACCTGAATACAAAGATGATTTTTGGCAGGCGAAATGAACATGACGGCCTCTACTACTTTGGTGATCCCGCCCACAATCTTAGCTTCCTTTGTTTCAATCCACAATCTAACCACCTTCTCATGACTCTGTTTTGCAAGCCTTACATGGTTATGACTTTTTCCCTCAAATCGTAGATTTCTAGCATGCTCGTCTTGGACATACAAATTTTCAGTATTTATGTTGGTTGTTGCCCTATTTGAATAAAGCTTGCAAGGATCTTCATTTTCAGTGTGTGGTCTGTAAATTGTCTAAGAATATTTGTACTTCTTACATTCCTTGTATGCACAAAGCACCTTATACTTTTGATCTCATTCATTCTGTTGTTTGGGGGCCTTCACCTGTTATAGACTTCTCACAGCACCGTTATTATGGTACATTCATAGATGATTATACGCGTCGCACTTGGGTTTATTTCATGAAAAAGAAATCTGAAGTTTTCTCCCATTTTTGCACTTTCTTACAAATGGTCAAAAACAAATTTCATATTGTGGTGTTTAATATTCGATCCGATAATGAATGGTAGAGAATATGTTTTAGATGAATTCAGGTCCAAACTTAATTAATGTGGCATCCTTAAACGACTCAATTGCCCCTATACTCCTGAGAAAAATGGTATGGCATAACATAAGAACCACTATCTTATGTCTGTTGTTCGATGTCTTCTACGAGGTATGGAATGCCTAAGACTTTATGGCACATGGTTGCTGTTACTACTACTTGACTTATTAACCGAACTCCTAGTAGTGTTCTACATGGTAAGGCCTCCCCTTTATGTTCTTAAGCCGGTCACTTCTCTTTGCAAGTTTGTGCTGATCGCGTAGCTAACCTTGGGTCGACTGATTTTTCCACAATCTATAAAACTACTGAAGCCCTCCCCAAATTTGTTATTGCTGAAATGCATGTTGATAGTCTTCGGTCGCTCATCTTCACATGATTTTCCACCCTCAAGCCCTGCTTTCATTTCATTTAGCTTATATTTTAGTTTTCTTTATTCAGTCTTGTACGATATTGCTTTGGATTATTAACATAGATTTTCTTTTGCGCTAAAAAAACATAATTGTATTGCATTAGAAATAGTCCCCAAAGTACTAACTTATTTCATGCTAAAGGCTTTAAATAAACGGTATAACGAACTTAAAAACCTTGCACCAAAATTCCCAAATCATTATTATATATATATGCCCAAAAAGCAGGGTTATAATCATACTTCCACATTTTTTTTTATATAACTAATCATACTTCCACATAGTTCAGCAAACTATGGATTTAATTTCATTTCAATGGCGTACTAGAAGTTTTAAATAAAGTTGTAATAATAATAATATTACCAATTTCCACTTTAGGATAGACATTTTATTGAAATGTAGTACAATTTTTCTATTGTATGTAATGTAAGGCATCCCACCTAAATTTTAATAAATATCTCCTTAATTAGCCAACTCCCAAGAGAAAAATAATAAAAAGAAATATACCCTTTCCCTTAAAAGTAATGCAAAGATTCAAAGAACGAGATTGGGTCCATTGGATGGTCTTATCAAATCCACCCTTGCACCATCACATGCACCTTTCAACGGGGGTCATGGCCGACTCCTTCCTCTCTATTTAAGTCACTTTTCTCCCTCATTACAAACATATCAAACAACAGCTGCTCTCTGCAATACACAAATCACATTCTTCAAAACAATTACATAAAAAAGAGTTGCATTTGCATTGCAAAACCATCCCCCAAAAGATGTTCACTTTCACGAGTACCGATCTCCTTCCCCGCCGGTGCGTCTGGGTGAACGGCCCCGTCATCGTCGGCGCTGGTCCGTCCGGTCTTGCGGTGGCCGCCGGGCTGAAGGATCAAGGCGTGCCGTTCGTCATCGTCGAACGGGCCGATTGCATTGCGTCTCTGTGGCAGAAGCGGACTTACGATCGCCTTAAACTCCATCTGCCCAAACACTTCTGTCAGCTCCCGAAATACCCATTCCCGGATCACTACCCGGAGTACCCGACTAGGAAGCAATTCATCGAATACCTGGAGGGCTACGCCAAGCTTTTCGAAATCAAGCCTCATTTCAACGAATGCGTGGAGTCTGCAAAGTACGACGAAGCGTGCAGGCTGTGGAGGGTGAAGACCATTTCACCTACTGGCGGCGAAGTGGAGTATATCTGCCAGCGTCTGGTGGTGGCCACCGGAGAAAATGCGGAGGGCGTGGTGCCGGAGATTGAGGGGATTAAGGAATTTGCAGGGGAAGTGATCCACGCTTGTAATTACAAGTCCGGCGAGAGTTTCAGGGGAAAGAAAGTTCTCGTCGTCGGGTGTGGGAATTCCGGCATGGAAGTCTCTCTCGATCTCTGCAATTACGCTGCGAAGCCTGCCATGGTTGTCCGAAGCTCGGTGAGTATGAGAATCATCAATTCCTCATTACTATTAAGCAAGCATGCTCTGTTTTTTCGAGTACTTGTATAAAATACTCTGTTTTTCTCCAGGTTCATATATTGCCCAGAGAGATGTTTGGTAAATCAACTTTCGAGCTGGCCATGTTCATGCTCCAATGGCTTCCACTGTGGCTTGTGGATAAAATCATGCTGGTCCTGTCATGGATGATCCTCGGAAACATCGAAAAATACGGCCTGCAACGTCCTGCAGTCGGCCCGTTGGAGCTGAAGAACACTCATGGGAAGAGCCCTGTTCTCGACATTGGCGCCCTGGCGATGATCAAATCCGGAGAAATCGTAGTAGTCCCCGGAATCAGGAGGCTCTCTTCAAAGACGGTGGAGTTTGTCAACGGCGAAAAGCTCGGAATAGACGCCGTCATTTTGGCCACTGGGTACAGGAGCAATGTGCCTAACTGGTTGCAGGAGAATGATTTCTTCTCCTCCAATGGTTTGCTCAAATCCCCATTCCCGAGTGGTTGGAAGGGCAAATGTGGACTTTACGCGGCCGGATTTACGGGGCGGGGCTTGTCCGGTGCATCTGCTGACGCTGTGAGAATCTCCGAAGACATTGGCAGAATCTGGAAGGATTATTCGCAGCAGCAGCATCAGAGAGTTCCATCTCATAGACGATGCATTTCCACTTTTTGATCAAATTGTTAACTTCCATTTTTTGTTCATACAGAAAAAGAATGGTGTTAATGAGTAATGACAGTGTAGAGATGATGATGAGCCCTCTTCCCCTTCCGGCCCGAGTTTTAAAGTATCGGGACGATGAGGCTTCTTCCTATCTAGTAGCACTCAAGTTTGTAAAATGTAAAACCAGCCATTTACAATGAAAACTAAGCTGTCACACTTTATATTATAAAACATTTCATCCTTCATCCTTGTATTATACTTGTGATACACGTTTTCAAATCCTCCAACATTCACATTTCCCTTCTTGAAATAAGAAAAAGATCGACCAAAGGCACACACCCGCCATGTTTCCGCCATACATCACTTTACAATCTGCAGTGCACCAGTTCTCCTCCTGGTTCGAATCACTTTCGCAGGAACCACGGGACAGAGGCAAACTGTATTTTCCTGTCAAGCAACTAAAAAACCTTACAAAAATGATGAACAAAAAAGAAAAAGGGATTGGAGTTTAGGTTTATTGATTTACCTGGTTGATCGAAGGGGTTCCACCAAGAAGCCGTGGCTAAAGGGATAAGAGCCACGAGAAGGAGAAAGCCTAGTTTGAACAAAACCAGCTTCTTCATATTGGATTGCAGCAGTAATGTTTCTTCATGTAATATGTAATTGATCTTGTTGTTGTAAAGTAAGAAATTAATGAAGTGAAGAAGGATAGTAATTAATCGTGAAATGAAACTGTTGAGTGAATCTATTTGGGACTGGATTATTGGGCTGGGCTGGCACGCGACTATCATCCTAAAGAAATCAAACAGTCACAATGGAGCTTGAGGCTTGAGCAATTCTGGTCTTTGGGGGAAAAAGCGAAAGAGAGGGCTAACGGTTTTTAACCAATTCTGCAAAAGAGAGGGCTAAGAGGTTTCCATTCAATTCCTACTTCCTCAAGTTTCCCAGTTTTCCTGCTCTTCGCTCCAGCAGCAAGAGTTTGCAACCAAGAAATGCAGGTTTCCTCAGGATTCGGGCCATGTCGTCCGGTTTGGAACTCGGAGACACTGTGAAGAAGACCATTGATCAAAACCCACTTCAGTTGTGGTTTACTCGAAAACCTGGTGTCCGTAAGCGCTCCGTCCTTCCGTTCTTTCTTTATTCTTTGTGTTTTGTCCGTTGTGTGGTTAAGTTTGCTTAACTGTTTCAAAAATTGATAGCAAGATTCCTTTTGGCTTGTTGTACGCTTCGTGGGTTTCTTGAAATTTTTGGGCTATTAGGTATTGTCGGGATGTGAAATCTTTATTTTGTTCATGAGGCTGTAACTGTTAGCACAAGATAATTAAGGGAAGAAATCAAAGTCTTACCCTTATAAAAGGAAAGGATCAAATTGATGCTTCCATAAATAAGACCTTGATTTCATTCCCAATCTAGATTAGCCTTAGTCTATAAAAGAAGTGTATTGTATCTCAAAAGATGAATGAAAAAACAATACAAGTTCCTATACAAATCTCTACGATAATATGGTATCAGAGCGTATGGATCGATCCGATTGATCCAGCCGAAAATCTCATCATATACCTGTGTGGTCACCTGCCCGTACTATGAGTACCGGCGGCGACTCACCTACAAAACATCCGGCGACACCAAGCCCCGCCTCGGATGATTTATCCAACCAATTTGCCCAATTTCTTCAACACATTAAACAATCCGCAGAATCCAATAACCCAATCACAATCAGTGTTAAACTAAATCATCACAATTACCCCCTATGGAGCAGACTGATGAAGATGGCTATAGGAGGAAAAGGAAAACTCAATCATCTAACGGACCAACCCCCGAAAGCAGGAGATCCAGTGTATAGTCGCTGGGAAGTTGCAGATTTAAATATCTGCTCAAGCATTCTGGGGGCCATAGATCCGAACATTTTGGATCGATATGCGGCGTTTCCGACAGCCAAGGCTATGTGGGAGGGCCTTGCTAGCACCTACAATAGTGGAAACGACGCACTACAACTGTTTGATCTATCAATCCAAGCCAATCGTCAACCTACCAGAGGATCTCTTGAAGAATTATACACTACTTTGCAACGAATATGGCTGGAGATCGATCGCCGACAACCCAACCCAATGAAATGTCCCGAGGATATCGCAATCTACACTCGAATCCAGCAAGACACTAGACTCTTTCAATTTCCTGCTGGAATCGATCCCCAATTTGATTCCATCAAAAGAGACCTCCTCAAGATCGACCCTCTACCATCAGTAGAATCGGCATATGCCGCATTCCGACGAGAAACTGCTCGCCTGCAAATCCTTAATCCAGGTCACCTCACCGGCGGCGAGGCGACGCACGGAATAGGCAGCAGCCACGCAGTGAAGACACGGTCATAATCGACCAAAAACATGGCCAAATCATCATCTCGTGGAGGCGAAATCGATAAATCGAAGCTCTATTGCACAGATTGCCAGAAATCGGGACATTCAACCGATAGATGTTTCAAAACGATTGGTTACCCGGAATGGTTTTTCAAAGACAAAAGTCAAAAATCGAGCACTGGACCCACCACCGTGGGAAACAAAGCAGTCTCCGGTCACGGTGGCGGAACCCCGCCACAGACGGGATTTGGTGGCATGACAGCGGCGGATAGTGAGGCTACCACGACTTCACAGAATGACGCAGGTATTGGAGGCGACGACGAGGTGTCGTCTGAAAAACCTAATTTTTCACTTACATCCTGCGAGTTTAGATGTTTTGCAGACTGGCCACCTGATTTGCTGTCAAGTCCTCAGTCTTCGGACAATCTCCATTCGCCCTAAACAGGTTCCATAATCCCTCCTTTACCCCACAGTTTCCGAAACTTCTCCACTCAGTCCCCTAACTTTCGTAAGATCCCGATACAGCAACCCAAAATTCCCACAACTTTGAAACAGACCCCACGATCACAAAAAACTCCAAAACAGTCCCTATCTTTCGCCAAATCCCAAAATCACCCCCATCAGATTCCCATAAATCCCAACTCCTCTAGTACATAAAAACACCGAAACCCCCCCAGCAACATATGCGACTCACAAACCCTAAATATTTTAAACCCGGGTGCTTTGACCTTGCTCCAAATATTGACTCTGATGGCCCGGCCCCGTCCTGTGCCTACTCAGCCAGAAAAAAGTCTAAACAGGAGGATCGATGGATTTTGGATAGTGGGGCCACCGACACTATCACCAACGATTCTACAGACTTAGTCACCTCATCAGTATCCCACCGAACTTCTATACTGACAGCCAATGGGGGAATCTCTCAAGTGATCGGAGCTGGCACAATTGAGATCTCACCCAATCTTTAATTATCAAACTGTCTATATGTGCCATCTCTCGTGCAAATTATTATCTCTAAGCTATGTGACCCAGGAGTTAAATTGTCGAGTTCTCATATATCCTCATTTTTGTTTACTACAGGATATTTGGACGCAGGCGATCCTTGGACGTGGCACTGAGCAGGGAGGGCTATACTATGTTGACGAAGTAACTCCATCTGGATCCACATTGCTAGCACATGGCCCATCTGACCGTCAACTCTGGCTTTGGCATCGTCGCCTTGGTCATCCATCAGCCGGTTACCTTCAACTTTTATTTCCGCATTTTTGCCGCAAGAACAATTCTATTTCCTGTGAAACATGCTCCTTAGCGAAAACTCATCGTCAATCTTATTATTCAAATAATACTCGTACTAGCACAATGTTTTCCCTAGTTCACTCTGATGTCTGGGGACCGGCACCAGGAACGGGTACGGGTAGTTTTCGATACTTTCTTCTTTTTATTGATGATTGCACTAGATTGACTTGGGTTTACTTTCTTAAACATAAATCTGAGGTCATTGGGAAATTCCTTGAATTCTATACCATGATTGAAACACAGTTCCAACAAAAAATCCGCATCCTGCGTTCTGACAATGGGGGGAGTATGTCAATGACCCTATGAAACAGTTCTGTTTGCAAAAAAGGTCTTATACGTCAAACTACTTGTCCTCATTCCCCGCAATAGAATGGGGTTGCTGAACGAAAAAATCATCTCATTCTTGAAACCACCCGAGCACTGATGATTGAATCCAAAGTCCCTCAATCTTTTTGGCCCGAAGCTGTCGCTACAGCAGTCTATCTCATAAACCATTTACCCACAAAAATTCTTAACCTTCAAACTCCAATCCACACATTAGCAGAACATACACAAGTCCCCGCTGCCTTAACCCTACCACCCAAATTTTTTGGATGTTCTGTCTATGTCCATATTCCCAAAAGTGAACGAACAAAACTAGAACCCTGTGCCAATAAGTGTGTCTTTGTGGGTTATGGCATAAACAAAAAAAAGTTATCGTTGTTTCCACCCACCCACCCATCGCATGTATACTACCATGGACTGCGACTTCCTTGAAACCAAATACTTCTACTCCTCCAACTCAGATGCTCAGGGGGAGAAATTAGTTGATCCTTTGAGTTGGCTACTTGGTCCTGCATCTCTCTTACAAAAAGAGCCCGAGCCCACTGAAAATGCCCATGTTACCAACAACATAGAACAGCCCCCGCTGACAGACACCACGCCATCCCTGCCCGAATATCCTGAGGTAAGTATTAATGATGATAATATTAGACCTGACATTGTGCTAGAGAATTACTCTGATGTTGCAGAAGAATCAAGGGAAGCACAGGATCCATATATATTACCTCACGGGAGTTCACGAGGCATTCCCCCCAAAAGATATGAACCTGAGCATGTTCCAAGAGCTTCCAAGTATCCCATGGCTAAAATAGCCAGGGGGAGTTTATCTCAAGAAGCTAGATCGTTTATTACAATGGTGTATTCTGAAAAAGTGCCAAAGAATGTTCGGGAAGCTCAAGCAAGTGAGGAATGGCGTGAGGCAATGGAAGTGGAAATGAATGCACTAGAAAAGAATGGATCATGGGAAAAGTGTGTTTTACCTGAAAGGAAGAAAGTCGTGGGATGTAGGTGGATATTCACAATCAAGCACATGGCAGATGGAACAATAGAACGATATAAGGCACGGTTGGTCGCAAAGGGGTATACCCAGACATATGGCATTGACTACTCAGAAACTTTTTCACCAGTAGCCAAGATCGATACTATTCGGGTACTATTCTCTATTGCTGCTAATCTATATTAGCCTTTACATCAGTTTGATGTAAAAAAAAAGGCCTTCCTACACGGAGATTTAGAGGAAGAAGTTTATATGGATCCACCTCCAGGATTCTTGAGTCAGTTCAAACAGGGGCAAGTATGCAGGTTACAGAAAGCGTTATATGGCCTGAAGCAATCTCCCAGGGCATGGTTTGGAAGATTCAGTATAGCTATGCGAAAGTATGAATATCGACAAAGTAATTCAGATCATACGCTTTTTCTGAAAAAAAAAAAAAAACAAGGGAAACTAATTACCTGTCTGATTATCTATGTTGACGACATGGTAATAACAGGAAATGACACCGAGGAGATTATGAAGCTTCGAATGAATCTGTTCCAAGAGTTTGAGATGAAAGATTTGGGAAATTTAAAGTACTTTCTTGGAATTGAGGTTATAAGATCAAAAAGGGGGATCTTCATCTCCCAGAAAAAATATATCTTGGACCTCTTAGCAGAAACATGCTGGATGGACTGTAAGCCAGCTGATACACCAATGATGGCAAACCACAAGCTGAGAATAGAAGAAGGTGTCATACCTGCAGACCGAGAAAAATATCAAAGGCTGGTTGGGAAATTAATCTACTTATCTCGAACCAGACCGGATATCTCATATTCGGTGGGAGTGATAAGTCAATTTGTGCACAATCCGCAAGAAAAACACTGGAAAGCAGCACTAAGAATTGTGAGATTCTTGAAAGGTACACCGGGAAGAGGAATCATATTTCAGAAGAATGGTCACGTAAAGATTCAAGCATATACTGATGCAGATTGGGCTGGAAGTCAAATTGATAGACGATCAACATATGGCTACTTTATGATACTTGGAGGAAACCTTGTAACATAGAAAAGTAAGAAACAGAAGGTGGTTGCCCTATCCAGTGCAGAGGTTGAGTTCCAAGGCATAGCTCGAAGGTTAACAGAAATCTTGTGGTTAAAAAAGCTGATGACAGAGATAGGTTTTCGAGCTAAAGAAGCGTGTCCTCTGATATGTGACAATAAAATTGCTATAAGCATTTCAGAGAATCCGGTTCAACACGATCACACCAAACATATTGAGGTAGACATACATTTCATAAAGGAAAAACTCGAAGAAAAAGTTGTGTGCCTACCATTTGTATGATCTGAAAATCAGCTGGCAGATATTCTAACCAAGGCAATAACTGGGAACACTTTTCATGAAGCTTTATGCAAGTTGGGCATTGAAGATCCGATAACTCAACTTGAGGGGGAGTGTTAGCCATACATAAGTAAGGAAAGAAATCAAAGCCTTATCTTGCTTCCCTAAATAGTGATTAGCTTGATTAGTCTATAGATGAAGTGTATTGAATCACAAACGAATGAATGAAAAAGGAAGCCACAAATTCTCTACGACAATAGCGTTAACTCGTGATGGGCGGGGCAAGCTAAATGGATGCCCCTTATACCTTTTATAATCTATATATAATTTTTTATAGAAGAAAATTTTGTTTCTCGTCCTTACATAAAATTTGAACTTCATTCCGAACTTTGCAATGTGGAGGTCAGAAGTTAAAATTATAAACTTCCATTGTTTTTATTAAATAAATGCACGCTAATTTTTACATTTGAAGGAATTAATTTTTATTTTCAAATTTACAACCAAATTGTGAAAAAACTATTAGGAAGAGGGCTTTCGAACCTACTTTCTCCATCCCGAAAATAATTGAAAAGTTTCTTAACAAGGCTGGGCCCGATACTGTCAAATGGACAACGGGCCAATGGGCCCAAGTACTCTATTTCATTACGAAAGAGTTTTCAAGAAATTTCATGTGACGGCCCAGCAAACATCGGCTTGTTTTAACATTTAATTTACGTGTAGAAGGAGAAGGAAATAAAAAAGGAGTTATTTTTTAAAAAAAAGGTGTTATAAGTCAATTATAATTTTAAGTTTACGGCGCAAAACAGAAACTTTTATTACCCGTGATAATCAGAAGCTGTCGGCGTTTCTGGTGGTTCTGGGTGCCTGTAGATGGCGGGAAGAACTGACCCAGAAGATTCCCCATCTATAACCTCTCAGCAAACGGGTGAGAATCGTATCATACTTCTTATGATTGCAAAATCTTGTCTTTTTGTTGAATTGATGATTACAGATTAAATTTTTCTCGTTTGTTCATTGTTGTGTACAGTTTCTGATGATGACGAGATAGACTACTCGTCGAAGCCAGAGTTTTACGACCCGGCACTTGATGACAAGG
>JAOWBN010209972.1:0-14020 GCA_028565015.1 Pinguicula moranensis | reverse complement strand
GACAAAATATATATGTTATATGTCTAATTGAATTAATTATGGTAATTGATTTGTTTATTACCTAATATTAAGAATTCCAATTTGAGTAGGATTCCACTACCCTAATTAAGAGTAATTATTTGTTAATTACCTAATATTGAGAGTCCTTATTATGGTAGAATTTTACTAACATAATTAGGATTGGACTCCATTTCCTTCCTATAAATAGGACGTTCAATACACCTATTTACTACACCATTATTCATATTCTCATATGTTGAGACCCAGAAACAAATATACAATTTCTCTCGAATTGCTGTCTTATCATCTGTGAAGGCAGAGAGCTGAGTTCGTGGATTACAAGGAGACTGTGGTAGACTCCTGTTCGTGTTCGTGATATAATCAACCAAAACAGTGCGGTTCTATACGCTCACACATTAAAGGGTACAAATCCATTGTCGTATTTATTCATTATTAGATCCGTCTAATTAGGTCTACAATTAAGAAAGTGTAAATAAAAGAAATTGAAAAAAGCAAATAAAGAGCATGAAACTTCTTTGTAGCCTTCTTCTTCATCCTTTTTCATGCCAACATGTCTATATTTTTTATTAGAAAAATTATTTTTTTATTATGTGTGTGGCTTTCACCAAAAAATTTCAAACATTGCAATTGTGTCATTTTGAGCTCCTATCTAAAATCAATACATATGCTGGGGTTCTGTAGTCAATCCTCTAGAACCACCCCAACATCTAATGTATTCTACGAAGATGCCCAGATCTAGATGTAGACTTTTGTATTCTTCAGAATTTTCTCGCTCTTTGGTTGCACTTCATTCAATAACAGTTGTTGCGGATTTTTCATATCCCTACACTAAGTTGTGCCAAAACGATTTCAAGGTATCGCACCACTTCTCCTGTATGATCATTCCTGGTGTTGACGATAATGCTGCAGCGGGACAGTGCTCCCCACATGATAGCATCCAAGTCATTTGTAGATATGCTGCCGCATTTTATATACAATGCCACATTGGAAGAAGACATGGTGGAGGGTTTATTCATTTGATTGGCAGAAAACACATCCCAGGACGGGCAACTGAGCAGAGAGCACTCCTCAATGAGCACCTTGTTGAACGGACGGGCAGCTGAGCAGAGAGCACTCCTCAAGGAGCACCTTGTCGAACGCTGAGATCCTCTCCTGGATCAAACGCCAAACGAAGGCCTGCATGCGCCTTGGAGAGCCTTTACTCCAACTTGTTGCCACCACTCATTTGTCCTGCACATAAATATCCATAAACTATGTTAGTACCTTATATGTTGATCTTACCGTGTTGATGGAGTGCTCTCTGTTCGGCTTCCATCTCCACAGGGGCGGAGCAAGGGGATCAGGGGGCATGGTCCCCCCCCCCTCCGAATTTTTAAAAAAATAATTATACATGTAAATTCTAGTTTGGTACCCTCCATAGATTGAAATTGTATTTGTATTTGATATAATGTAGAAAACATTTGTAGATTAGTTGGTTTAGTGTCAGGTTTTTAAAAATGTAAACATTGGTTCGAGTTCCATTGTAAACTTTTCAAATCTTTTTTTTTTTTAAAAAAAAGCAATAAATTGGGATTCCGTTGGATTAAAACCTTGACCATTTAATTAAATAGAAAGATGTCTAACCACTAAGTCATAGAACATTGATGTCATTTAATAATTTATATTAGGAGTTTATTTTGATATTTGTTTTGGATAGTTTTTAATGCATTTTTTAATTACAGTTCTTCAAAATATTTTTTTTTGAAATTTTAGTATTTTCTTAAATTTTTGTCAAACAAATTTCAATCTTTTGAATTTGTAGACTGATGGCTCGATTTGTTTTGATTTTTTCAGTTTCTGCTCTAAACATGTATACTCGACTGGACCAGATTCAACTCGATCCACTCTTCTCAAATCGAGAAAATTTGTACTCCCTCACTTAAATTTTTGGTTCCGCCCTTGCATCTCCAATTGTTCTTTTCTTTGGATGAATCTCGATATTTTCAATGACAGACTCTAGGATAAGAATTAATAACAATTCATAACTAAATAATGTTCTACGCCAATGGCACAGCCAAGTCAATTTATCACTCTGTGGAGAAATCTACTGGGCATCGTCCACATTAACGGGCAGAATAGAGTTCCTCCCCATTTCTTATTCGATGGTGGAGATCCATTATGGCGAGCATACTGATTTGCAAGACGAAATGATTGGTCCACAATGCTAACAAATTTTATTTTACTATGCATGTCTTGACTTTCTTCTCCATGCCATCAAGTACACTCACTATTCCTAGATTAATGACTTGCATGTCATGTCATTATTCATAACACAGTTTTATATGTATGGGCCAAAACTTTTCTCTTGGATTTATTCCTATATTGTAATTAATTTTGCGTGCACTGGGATAAGATGGTCAAAGTCAACGTCCTCTTCAGATCCGAACATGATGCTTCCAGCCAACAAACTCGTACTACGAAGACCAGACAATACAAGAATCTCGCATTGGATCTGGAGATAATAAATATTTTATCTTGAAAGAGAACATGGAGAAGAGGTGCTCTCACAAGCAAGAAAAGAAGAAAGTGGACATAAAAGGATGCAAATCGGGCGCCATTGGAGTTGCGATAATGCTGGGTGGTGCTTTGGCAACCGCCGCCCTGGCAGCAGCCTTCTTAACCAGACCGAAGGGACGGGCCTCCCGCCGTGAGCAGCAAAAACACAGTACGCCTCCGCCCCTGTTGAACGAGGCTGGCAACCAGAGTGAACAGGATGAACCAACCAGGGGGCTGCAATCTATTCTTCTTGACTCATCTTCGAACCTAACAAAGAATCCCAGGTTTACGAATTCAGTGTCTTTACAATTCATTCTGAATTTTGAGGATGCCGCTTACTCATCTATCAATCACCTAATTCCCATGCAGTGGAGGCACAAGTGAGGGTGAATCAGAGCATGATAGTCCATTGTTTGTCACGGCTCAGATCCCCATATTAGTAATTCTTTCATTGCCAAAACCAAAAGCATCATTATTATTATTGTTATTATTACGGTTCTAAAGTCTCTTCATGAATAATAATGTAGCTAACTGCTTAAGGTCAATTTCTTCAGGATAGAAAGCCTGTATTTGATATCAATGGTCGAAAAACAGATGTGGTACACGATGCTGATGCTTATGACCAAATTTTCCGCTCTAATAGAGGATTATTGCATTTGGGGCCCAAGAATATGATGCATGAGCCAAGTACAGCTGATGAAATATCAAAGAAAAGCTACGTTTATGTAGAAAAAGAACAAGGATTGGCTGGAGAACCAAGTGATGATTGTAAGATGAACATTAAAAAAATCGGTGAGAGAGAAAAGATACGGACTGAAGAGGAAGAAACCATAGAGGCAAACATTGATCAAGAACCAAGAGAGTCGGTGAAGCCAGCAGATAGTGTTGCTGATGGATTTCACGCGGCGGAAAAAGAAATAGAAGAAATTGGTGGAGAAGCAATCAGAAGCAGCATAAAACCCACCGGCGATGATTTTTCGTTTTCAGGAGCTATTGATTCTCCAAGACATAAGGCAGATGGCCTAGAAATGCAAGGGATTAAACATGAAAATCTGCATGCAGAAGAGAAACAAGTGGCCATGCCAGGAAGAATTCAAGAGAATAACAAACAAGATGAAACGAAATCTATTCAGGAGCAACTGGAAAGGAACAACAACGAGGAAGTAGCTCGTGAAATAAGAACACGAGGAAACTCCAGCATAGATAATCCACTCATTTGCCATGACCATCAAGTCAATTCAGTTGCAAAATGCCTTGAGGAACATGTAAGCATAGCACCTCTGCCGTTGGTGGGAAATTGGAAAAGAGACAGAGAAGATGATGTTGAAATGGAAGTGGAGATGTTATTCGAGACTAGTGATGCGCTGAGTAAAACCAGTGAAGATGGTGAAAATGAATATGAGGAAGAAGAAGATTTATCTGATGAAGAAGTAGAAGCAACTTCATTAGGAACAGAAAATTCTTCCATCAAATCAAAGGAGGAGGAACACGAGGAACCATTGGTGAAAGTTATAGATCGAGAGGTGGAACTGGAAGGAAAAATGAAACAAGATAAATTACTTACAGAAGGCAAAGATGATATCAACTTGGGGCAAGTATCAGCCAAGTATGAAAAGACGTTCAACAGGAAGTATGCAGCTTTGAAGGATCATTTGGCAAATTCAAGGAGGGGGAGAATAATAGTATGGACACTCCTTGTTGGGTCATTACTATCATGCTCTTGGGTTTGGGGATTACAGTTTGTCGGTGTTTGCCTCATCGCATTTTTCACCATAGTATTTTCCACGATATATGGCGGCGTTATGAGCATTGCCATTCACAGAAA
Source organism: Pinguicula moranensis (assembly GCA_028565015.1). Taxonomy (NCBI): domain Eukaryota; kingdom Viridiplantae; phylum Streptophyta; class Magnoliopsida; order Lamiales; family Lentibulariaceae; genus Pinguicula; species Pinguicula moranensis. Next base: position 9,639 of record JAOWBN010209972.1, on the reverse strand, counting down.
GAGATGCTCCCAGCAAACCATGAGGGTGGCCACACAAGAAAGACACTTGGGATAATCTCTATCAGTGCCCAAGTAACGAGTGTTTTCACCTACAATGAATTTTCACATAATTTGTTTTCCCTGATAATTTTCTACGCTATTCTGTACTCCCATGATATTTCCAGGGCAATGAGAATTAGGGTAGTCAGAGTCAGATATGGGGCCAAATCTAGGATCTTGTGGTGGATTATATGAAGCAAACTCACTTCTCTCGCCCATTCTATTTACATGTGAATGCTCGCATTTGTAATACTAACATGCTACCACTCTTTTTTCCTAGAAAGGGAACTAACCGCCAAAGGTTTTGATCAGGCATCATGCAAGCTAATCACGACATGTATAGTCTTCAACAAGGAGACCCCTTTCCACAATACATTTTCATCCTTATGCAGGACACTCTATATTGGGTATTGTATTTAATATTGCGGACTAGAATAAAAATAGGAAACCTCTGTACCTATTTATATCTGATGGTGTGTATTCAATAAATAAGTTTGTCTATTTACAATTTGGTATCAGAGCAAAAATTCCAAACTTTACATCCATTTTCGCGACATTCACTCTCGCCCCATTTTTGGCGCCGCTGCCGGGACCAGTAAAAAACGTATCCCACACTTTCCTCTCTCAGATTCACGCCTATTAGGCTATCACCGGCCGCCTGCCACGGCGTATAGCCGCTGCCAAAAAATATGGTCTACCTCAATTTTTGGCCATTTTTGGAATCGCTAGCCACCACTGCAGTTGAGCACGCTATGACGAGCGCTTCTTGTAGGTGTAATCACCCCCGCGCATTGCACCACACATCGCCGTCACTAGAGCTCGGAGATGGAATCTTCGTCTTGGATTGCCCATCGTACTTGTCTAATCGGTTTTGCTAGATTTCGTGTTGTTTGATGTATATTAATGTTTTATAGAATATGGTGAATTATTTGGTTGGATTGATCGTATTTTTTTAAACTTGGAAATCCAATTAGACATTGTTTGATGTTGTTTTAGATTGAGTATTGATGGTGGGGTTTTGAGACGTGTGGATTAGTGTGTGGATGTGTTAGAATGTGGAGGATCGTGTTATGTGAGTTGTGTTCTTGCTGTGATCAGTTGTGATTGGAGTTATTGTGTGTGAAATGACAGGGACAGATGATAGTGTGGTTAAATAAGGACTGGAGGTTCTGAGAAACCTCAATCCTGAGGTGCTCAGAGCCTTATTTGGACTCATACAGGGAGTGAATGCCTCAACCTTGATCGTTGTCCCTTCCGCTGTTCCGATTAAACTTGATCTTTAATCGATAGATTTGAAACATGATGGATTGACTACATATCTTAGCTGGTCTCGAAGGATTGAGATCATTTTAGTAGGGAGGAGTCGGGACGGCTTCCTGAGGGAGCATGAGTCGGGGTGTGACATCTCTTCCACTTTGGAGTGGAAAGTTAATCATGCTCAACTATGTATTTGATTTTTGAACTCGATGAATGCATCTGTTTCTTCGACTGTAGATGGCATTTGCTTGGTGAGTGAGATGTCGGCTAGTCTAAAGACCATCTATTCCGAAATTGAAAACCAGATGAGGGTATTCCAGCTTCAGTTGAAAATTGATATGGAAGTCCAGGGGGAGAAATCTATCTAGGAATATTCTATTTACCTGAAGTGATTGTGGGTTGAGATGGATCACTATGACCCTTTGTCTAGCTGTAGTGACTCGAAATACAAAATGCGACAATGCTTTGAGAAAAAAAGGACTATGAAATTTTTGAAGGATCTTAATTCGATCTTCCACTCGAAGAGATCAGTTTTATTGTCCCAGGAAAAGATTCCATCATTGGATAAGGCTATTACTACTATGATTCAAGCAGAGAGTGAGATAAGGATACACTCTACGCCGAGTGTAATCTCGGGTGCGAAGGCTTTAGCTACTTCTAGTTCACGGGTGAATGAAACTCAGGGGAGACTCGCAGTTGTTATCAGTGTGGGGCGATTGGCCACTTGATGGAATTTTGTTCGAGGATGTCCTGTGAGAGAGATTCTGGAGGGAGAGGGAGATTTGGGTTCTGGAGGTAGAGGTAGAAGTCATAGAGATAGGAGAGGTGGTCCTAGAGGTGATGGTCGAGAAGGCTATCCACCAACTTGATGGTAGATGTTGATGAGAAGGAGACTATGGAGAGTATTGTGATTATTAAGGAAGATCGAGCATTCTTTGATGTACTCCAGAGGAAACTCAAAAGCATGAGGATGAGCACTGATACACCTACCTCATCTAATTTCTTTGGTAACGTTGTTTTGGCCTCAGGTTTCACAGGTATGTATGACTCACTACCCTGGCATCCTTTCCTACTAGTTGCTCTTCTGATTGAATCATTGACTATGGATCCTTTGAACACGTAATGAGTTCTGCTAGGGAGTTCAGTTCCTATACTCCCCTAGCAAATCTGTTGAGCGTCAAGACAGCCGATGACACTGATCGGCCAGTTGTGAGTAAGGGTACGGTGCATTGTACCAACACATTGACTTTGTCCAAAGTTTTGCATGTTCTTTCATTTCCCGTTAAGCTCCTCCACATAAATGTCATTATTAACCAATTGAATTGTACTGTATTGTTTAATATTCCTAAGGTGATCTTCCGAGAGAAGAGGACAGGCAGGGTACCTGGGATTGGAACATGGCGTAGTGGCTTGTGGTACATGGATCAGAAAAGATTAGACTCAGGCCTTTCATCCATCATGGAGAGATCTGGAGGAGACAGTGAAGACGTGATGCTTCACCATAGGCGATTAGGTCATCCCTCCTTCTTGACATTGAGTCAACTTTATCCCCGCTAATTTGCTATAGTAAATAAAGAGAAACTAATTTTTGATGCTTGTGGGTTGGGCAAGCATACTAGAAGTTCTTATGTTAGCTCTGGTAGCAGGAACTTGAGTGTTTTTGACTTGATACATTTGGATGTATGGGGGCTCTCTCCTACAGTAACATTCAATGGATTCCGCTATTTTGTGTCTTTTATTGATTGTTGCTCCCATGTCACATGGCTATAATTAATGAAAAATAAGAGTGATGTATTTTTCTATTTTAAGAATTTTCACAAAGAAGTACAGACGCAATACGGTGCAGTAGTGAAGGGGGTTGAGATCTGATAATGGGACAGAATACACTAACAAAGCATTCACAGAATATTTGTCATCACAGGGTATTAAGTATCAAACTACATGTTCACCATGAATACCCCAAAATATTTGTGGGGACAAGCAGTTCTTACAACCACATTCATGATTTATCAGATACCATCTCAAGTGTTAGATCGGAAATCTCCATTTCAGATCTGGAATGGCACAAAATGGGACACTATTTAGGTGAGAACCTTTGATTGTGTATGTTTTGTATAGGATAATAGATCAGGGGTTGGAAAGTTGGATCCAAGGGCTATCAAGAGTGTCTTCGTAGGATACTCAGCGACCCAAAAGGATTATGTGTGTTGGAGCCCGATTGAGCAGAGATTATTTGTGAGTATGAATGTTACATTTTTGGAGCATGAGCCGTACTTCCAGCAGGGAGCCTCCTCACCTCTTGAGGACTCGCTTGATAGTGCACAGCGAGAAGGGGAGAATAGTCATGACAGAGCAGTAGTGATAGGGAGACATGTGATAGTACGAGTGGGAGACATTTCCTGTCCATTTCCAATGAGTGAGTCGGATGCTGTAGAGAGAGAGCTTTTGAGTCAGAGGGAGCCATTGTTGGTAAATACGAAACACTATCCTCATACTCATTGGCAGGGGAGAGAGAGGAGACTAGAGAGGTTTCAGAGTCACCTACACCAGTTCCATGCCTATTTCGACTCTGGGGGCACCTTCGTCTTCATCTTCAGGTGATAATACTCATCTCACTGATATTCCTACTGCTCTTACTAATATTTCGGTCCTTGATATTACTCTTAGGAGGACCACTCGTAGCAATGCAGGGGTTCCACCAAACACATGATTTTTCCCCTAATATTTCTCATTTCTTACTCCCATATACTTCCTAAACATAGAGCATTCATTACATGTTTGGACATTGTCTCTATTCCTAAGTGTTGGCAGGTGGTCAATGCAGACTCGAAATGGAAAGCGACAACGATAGAGGAACTTGAGGTCCTTACAAAGAGTAAAACATGGCGTCTTGTGACACTGTCGTCGGGAAAGAAGGCTATCGGATATAAGTGGGTATTTACTGTGAAGCAGAACCCAGAGGGTAGAGTGGAACGCTATAAGGCACGACTAGTAGCCAAAGGATATAGCCAGGTGTATGGGATTGATTACAATGAAACATTTGCACCCGTGAAAAAAATGAGCACAACCAGAACTCTATTCTCTATAGTAGTTAATAAAAAGTGGAACTTGCATCAGCTCGATGTGAAGAATGAATTTCTTCATGGTGATCTGTAAGAAGTGTATATGGAGATTCCTCCAGGATTTGGCATCAGTCAGACTGAGGGTTAGGTTTACAAACTTGAAAATTATTGTATGGTTTGAAATAATTTTCTCGAGCTTGGTTTGATAGGTTCATGATTGGCATGAGTTACCAGCAAAGCAATACCGACCATACTGTATTATTCAGGCATGATGAGAGGCATACCACGGTGCTAGCAGTATATGTGGATGACATGATCATTACTGGTGATGTTGAGAGCGAGATTGCAAAACTGAAGGTGAGACTGGGCAAGGAGTTTGAGATGAAGGATTTGGGCTAGTTAAAGTATTTTCTTGGGATTGAGATAGCTCGTAGGCCAAAGGGAAATGTTCTGTCCCAACGAAAGTATGTTTTGGATTTGCTCCAGGATACAGGTATGTTGGGTTGTAAGCCCGCAAAAATGTTGATTGATCAGAGGTTGAAGTTGAGTGCAGAAGCAGGCGAGCCAGTTGATAGGGAGCAGTATCAAAGGTTGGTAGGTCAACTTATATACGTGAATTATACTCGATCAAATATATCATTTGCTATGAGTATGGTTAGTAGGTATTTGCATGACCCTAGAAAGAGTCATTTGAATGCTGCGTACCAGATATTGAGATACTTAAAGAGTGCACCAAAAAAAGTATTGATCTTTAGAAAAAATAAACATCTAAATATTGAGGAATACTGCGACTCAGACTGGTCTAGTTGTGCTGATGATAGAAGGTCCGTAATTGGTTATTGCATGTTTGTAGGAGGCAATCTAGTCTCTTGTCAGAGTAAGAAACAGACTGTAGTGGCTCGTTCTACAGATGAGGAAGAATACAGTGCCATGGCCTTTAGTGTGGCTTAGATGATTTGGTTGAGATCAATACTTATAGAGCTCAAGATGGATCCAGGTCAAAAATTAAAGTTGTGGTGTGATAGCAAAGTAGCTATCAGTATTGCCAACAACCTAGTACAACATGATAGAACCAAGCATGTGGAGATTGATAGTTTCTTCATTCAAGAAAAATTAAATAGCAGGTTGTTGGAACTGAATTGCATAGTCACCAAAAATAAGTTGCTGATGTATTGACTAAAGGTCTTAGTACCCTATATCTTTAGAGACTTTGTAACAAGATGTACTTAGTTGATATCTTTCGAGCATCTTGAGGGGGAGTGTTGGGTATTGTATTAAAGATTGGGAACTAAAATGAAAAAAGAAAAACTTTGTACCTATTTAAATCTGGGGGGTGTATTCAATAAACAAGTTTGTCCATTTACAATTCTCTATCAATATTGATTACCAAGGAATTTGACAGAGGTACTATCAAGAACCACTGGCAATCTGTAGGGAGTATGTTGATTTCTTACCTTATGTATGCAGACAATGTGCTTCTTTTTTTAGTGCTGATAAAAATCAATGAGTTCCTTAATGAAAACCTAGGATAAATATTGCGAGTGGCCAGGCCAAAAAATCAATAAATCAAAGTCGACCACCTTCTTATCTAATAAGATTCGTTCGATGAGGTACAATCAAATCTTCCAATTGACTGGATACTTGGCAGGTGATTTCCCTACCACATACCTAGGAACACCTCTGTTTACAGGGCGGGTCAAATGAGAAATGTTGGAGCCATTGACACAAAAAAATAAACAATAAAATTGTAGGATGGAAAGGAAAATTGTTATCCCGAGCTGGAAGATTAACCCTAATAAAACATGTACTATCAAGTATTCCCCCACACACCTTATTAGTCATGAAAATTCCCCAATTCATCTTGAAAGAAATAAAATAAAAACTGGTTAATTTTTTATGGGGAGAGACTGATGGAAAGAAAAAAACTATATTGGAAAGCATGGCATCAAATTTGCAAACCCATTGAAGAAGGAGATCCGGGAATAAAATACCTAAAGGAGACAAAGAAGGCTATGACTATGAAACTATGCTTTAAAATCCTAACAAAAATAGTCTTTGGTGTAGGTTTCTGAGAGAAAAATACTACAGAAAGGAACAACAATCTATTAGAACAATTAAAGGCACTAACTCCCAATTTTGGAAGTATGCCATGGGCATAAAAGATGAGGTATTAGAAAATATCAAAATTGTCTTGCAAAAAGGAAACTCATCATTCTGGTTTGAGAAATGGCTTTCATCTGGGCCACTGGTTACTCAGGTGGACCTAACAGTCAATAAAGAAGCGAAAGTGAAAGACTTCTGGGAATTGCATGAGTGGAAAATAGAACAAATTCAAGACACTCTGGGACAACATTTATGTGAAGAAATTAGTCAAATCAAAATCAAAGAGAATCCCATGGAAGACATAGTGATTTGGATGGCGGAGGACAAAAGAAATTTTATCTAACCTCAGCATGGAACATTGTGAGAGATGGACAATCCCCAGACAGGAGACTTAAGGATCTGTGGAATAAAGCTTTGCCACCAAAAATAGCGGTATGTGCGTGGCAAACCTAGAATAAATGTTTACCATTGGATGAAAATGTTAGTCGCAGGGGACTATGAATGGCCTCGGGATGTGAATGTTGTGAGAATCGGGACATGGAAACAAATGACCACATTCTAGCAAGAAACAAGTTTGCAAAGGGATTTTGGAGTATACCATCGATGCTTTTTAATATTCCATCATAAAATTTTAGACATGGAGAGGAAGACTGATACAATGGTTTGCTTATGCGCACAAGGCCAGATTAAAAGGATCCTTGGTGAGAATACCCCGACCCTTATTACTTGGGGATTATGGATGAACATATGCAAGTCAAGATTTGGGAAAATCAGACCATCAATTGAGAAGACGTGGAGGAAAGTTCAATTTCTAATTATTGAAATTGCGAATGCTAATTCTTTTTATTTTATTTCACAGGTTGGAGACTCAAGGATCCTTACCGAATTAAACATACAATTCAAAGGAATAACAAATAGAGGAGTAAGTAAGATTACTTGGAAGCCTCCATTAAGAGAATGGAAGAAACTTAACTTTGATAGAAGTTGTTTAGGGAACCCTGGAGAATCTGGAGGAGGTGGCATAATTCGGGATGACAAGGAAAATTCTTAGCTGCATTCTCACAGTACTTTGGGGTAGGAACAAACAACTTGGCCGAAATGTAGGCTATCATGGAAGGACTTAAGCTATGCAAAGATAAAGGGTGGGACAAGATAGTCGTTGAAACAGATTCGAGTTTTGAAGGTCACTTGGATTAACCTACAGAGATGTCTTTGCGAAAAGGGATTAACGGGGATCAACCAGACTATCTCAGAAACCGCACTTCTAGAAAAGGAAATAAAAGGAAAAATCAGAATGAAAGCATGGCGAATGGCATAATAACACAAAAATGAGAAAGGAATGGACAAAGAATTACAGAACGAATGCTAGAAGCTTATCAACTGACAGATCTCATTACTCAATTTCCATTATGAGATCTAAAGCGTACTTTGAAGCATCAGAAGGATTGATTCTTAATTTTTATTTGTATTCTGTGTATTGCATAGACAGGCTTAGGGCCTTTAGTCATTTTGTATGTGGTTTGATTCAAACAAAGAATGTCTTTAAATAAATTAATAAATATGGGATAGAGGTTGAAAAAAAAGAGGTATAATAACCTATGGATACCTTTTTGGTCTATGCAGATAATAGACAACCACGGTGAGAAGATTTAGTAGACCCGACCCAATGAGCTCTAGCCTGTAGGAGCGTGCACATGTGTGGTCCAATGTATAAAGTAAATATGAGTTACTCTCTTGAAATCTAAAGTGTTAGATTGTGTTGTATAAATTTGTGTTTGCAATCCGTGTGGTATACTTATCCTAATACCACCCTCAAGTGTATATGGACAAGACCTATTGAGACTTAATTTTCATATTGTAGGTATATACCTCACAATCTACACCATGGGCTTATGGGTTCATTATCATATGGACGGGTAATAAGTCTCATAGGTCTAAGAGACTCTTATATCTTTAATGGGCGGTTAAGCCATATTAGCTCTGATACCATGACAATCAAACTTGAATTTTAAATTTGGTTATGGAAAATTTAGAAGCGCGTTATTTTCATTGATTGAGTATAATGGTGAATCTTACATGATTTTAAATAAAAGGAGCAAACACAAGGCTATTCTAACGGTTGCTTCTATTTTGTCTTCTCGTGTGCAAAAGACATGTGAAGAATCTATTTCTTGGAAGTTGGTATTGTCTTCTTTTGGATAAATTAGCTACATCTTTTGGTCAACACCCCTGCAAGCTGAGCGATGGAGTTTCAAAGACGTGAAACTGGAAAGTGGTGAATATAGAGGACCACATGCGTCTACATAAAGCCCATATTGAGAGAAATGTGCTGAACCGATTTGGCGACAGGGAATAGATTAAAACACTAGATCTTGTGATGGTGTTGGAGAAGCATCAACCTAAAGCTGGGATTGAGCAACGAAGATGATGTGTTGTCTTGTTGGGACTGCCGGCAATGGTTATGGTGTGCGATCGTGCTGGGACTGTCAGCAACGAAGAGAGTGTGTTGTCGTCGAAGTAGTGGCCGAAAAGGTTGTTGGTAGTAGTGGCCGAAAAACTCACCGATGCCGGTAGGGCTGGGAGATTGTCCCAAAGTGCAGTAATGGCCCATTAGCATAAGTAGGCCCATATGCAAATGGTGGACAATAATTGTGATGTGAATTTTTGCTAGCGAAAGATAAATGTGGAATCGGGAACTTATTCTTGTATCAAACGAAACATATGAATTATGCAAATTTCAAAATTAACAAAAATAAAAGGATAGATTTTGCAACCCAACAAAAAGTTACACGAAATAGAAGAATGAAAAAGAACGGAGATGGAAGAAACGTATTATGCCGTAGAAACGCAATAAAACATGAAACATCAACCCCTAGCCAACTATTATGCTAGAAACGAATGTAAACCAGAGGTTCAATCAAACGTCTACCCGAGGATCTACTCTATGACAAATACGAATATTATAGAATCAACCTTTACATGAACCCTAAGATGCATGCAACATAATTCTGTTCAGAATAGGAATTCAATCAACAAAGAGATTCCTCTCAATTTCATAACTTTAATCAATAAACAAAATGATGTGAATTTTTTGCTCGCGGAAGATAAACGTGGAGTCGGGAACTTATTCTTGTATCAACAAACACACTAATTGAACAAAATTCGAAATTAATAAAAA
>JAOWBN010209961.1:0-14021 GCA_028565015.1 Pinguicula moranensis | reverse complement strand
ACACGATCAAAGAACTCCTGAGCATGCTTCACGTGTTTCCTTTTACACAATGCAAACAAAAGCTGATCAAGATCATCTGTACAAGGCCTAAGACCAAAATCTGCCATCTTGTGAAAAGCCCTTACCGCATCGCCAGGTAAATCTGCTCTGCTGTAAGCCCTGAAAACAATCCAGAAAATTTCTCTCCGAATTACATGAGGCTCAGTCTTTCTCATCTCCATCAGAAAATCCCAGAGAAAAGCGAAATGCCTGGTACTCCCTAAAACATCTACCAAAATGTGATAACTCTCGTCACTGTGTCTAAAGCCTGGAATCTCCTGAGCCCATAGGAAAAATCTATGAGCTGAAAACCCAAGATTGTTGCACTTCTTCAAGACTTGTTCCACAATGTTCGAGGAAAGGTTTGAAACAAATGGAGCTAGGGCTGATTCAATGTCGTGCTGGGGGTTCCTATAGTCGCTGAGAATGCGTGATAGGTCATTGACAAGGTTTGGAGAAGGTGGGTTTGTGTTCAGTTCTTGGGAATGATAAGCAATCGAATGATATGAGAAGCGTTTGACATAGAGGAATCCAAGGATTCTTGGGGAATTCCGGGTGTGCCGGGAAAGAGGGAGGAGAAATCCAGTCACCATCTATGCCATGGTTGATGCATTAGAATCAAATTATGTGCAAAAACGAGATTCTTCATTTCTAGTGTATGAACTGAATTTCATCAAGAGTTAATTTGCACTGACTAATTGTCAGAGGCGTGAAAAACAAATGCCAGAATCCAACATGCTGCAAATATGCTTCACCGAGGAAAATCAAGTGGGACTTACACTGGAGAAGTAAGATCCGTGCGAGTAGAGGGGAAACAAGGAGAGAAGGGTGTTAAGGCTAGGACCAGGGAGAAGAATATCACGATTGTGATGAATAGGGTCTTCCCCACAGTTGCAGATCCAGTTTCTGTAATCATAAAATTGGATGGGTTAGATCGAACATTACAGAGAATTTACAAAATAAAAATAAAAACAATCCTCCCAGTGCCTAATATTCTGGTGTGCATAAAGCCAATTTTTCAGCATAAAATATGGGGGAATTAACTTTTCACATATTCAATGAACACCATCATAAACGTAGAAAACAACATAACAAAAGGTCAAGAACGTTACAATCATAAATATTACAAAAAATTTCATGTTCTTCCTGGGTATATCTGAATAAGTATAAACTTATATAGAATATCTGTGTCCCCCATTAGTCATTCATGCTTTAAAAAACCATGATACGAATGGATATACAAATCAACTTTTTAGGAGTATTTCAGACCAAGGCACTAAGCATATGTGTAACATCATGAATAACCAATTCAAAATAGCAACTCCACAACCACCAAAAAATTAAGAAGTTGCCACATTCAAAAAATAAACCCGGGCACTTGCACTTGCGACCAGAACTCAAACTTATCCATCAGACAACTGAACCATTAGTACTTTCCTGAAATTTGTGACATGTCAGATCACAATCTGAAGAGAATCACTTCTTGGAGATGAACAAATGAAAAAAAAGGGCTGATGAGGAATGGAAGAAACAAGAACATGATTAAGTTTCTCATTCAGAAATAATACCATATTCATAACATAGAAATTCCTACATCTTCAGCACAATAATCTGTAAATACATAGAATATCTGCCACACAATTGAACCAAAACAATGAAAATTGAAGATTGAAAAATGAAGAAATAAATAAAGGTGTTTCCATCAAAGAATATGATGGGAAAGACAATAAGGGCACTTGGATTCTATGTCTTAAGATCAACAGTCTCGATAGACTTTATTCAATATTGGAAATCTGCATGTTGGAGTACTCGAACTTCATAATGGAACTTGGTGAAGAAATTAGCCCTGTCCCGAAGCAATTGCACTCTCATTACAAAATTCTAAGGCATATTTGGAAATGGGACAGCGTGCTAGTAAATAATTCATTCAACAGATGAAATTTATGGGCTGAGCAGCATGGCAGATAAAAGGGAAGTTCTGCATGTTTAAATAGTTTACCCTAAACTAAATGAGAAATCTCCAAAAACTGTGAGAAGCACCTTATGTAAGACAGCATAATGCATTATATTTAAGCAGAAACGACAGTTAAACACCTGTCATCTTATTAGTCCTAATTTGTTCCTGGGCAAGTACCACATTTAGCAAAACTCATCTCAAAAGTTCCAAAACAAAGAGTAATCATGGATAGGTTTAATGATAAATAAGAAATTAGAGTATCTATCACATACATGAACTAACGACAAATACGTAATGCAAATACTAAAAGTAAATTTCACCAAATAATTCCATTAGAACAGTTAATCCGGGTATTAGACTCTATGAAATGGTCTAACTAACTGTCATTGATTTTCTTCAATATCTGAAGTCAGAATGTTTACGGAGTTGAACTTTTTAATTGAACTTTATCAGGACATTAATCTACAACAAATGCAAGCTAATTTCGAATTTTAACAATAGACGTAGGTTCAGCTGATGATGAGAAATTAGTTTAACTTTATAAGAAGAAAAAAACTGCGAACTAATTGCAAATTCCAACATTGGATATAGGCTTAATTAATGATGAGGAATTAATCACCGACGAAAGAATGAACACAGCAAATGAATTGGCAAAGGGTCTTGTAGAACTCAAAGGATCAAGACAAACGGCGCGGTACGGTGGAACTGAAAAAAACGCCCAACCGGATTGAATATTCATTGAATAAATCAGATCGCAATCTAGCGTGCTACGTTTTCTCGGGTAATCAATTTAACTACATGATAATCAGCAGAAGAAGAAACCTTTTAAGGGAACATTCATGTACCACAAGAATGCCGGAGCAGCTTCAGGAGCAGATGTACAATTTACATGCTGCAGAGAATCCGCTGAAGGAGTTCCAACAGTTTGCTGCAAGTGAGTGTAGCTCCACCTCTTCAAGAATTGTTCCACATTGTTCGAGGAAAAATTTGAAACAATTGGAGCTAGGGTTGATTCAATTTCGTCCTGGGGGTTCCTGTAGTCGCTGAGAATGCGCGATGGGTCATTCACAAGGTGAGGATGAGCAATCGAGTGACATGAGAAGCGTTTGACACAGAGAAATCCATGGATTCTTGGGAGATTTCTGGGTATGGCGGGAAAGGGATTGGAGGAGAAATCAAATCACCATTTGTGCCATGGATATTGGATTATGCATTTAGAATCAATTTTTTAATTTTATGAGAAAAATATTCCAAAGCACCGCAGTTTGGCCCGCCCCCGCCCCGTTCCAGCTCATAAAAAATTGGGTTAACGGGCCCGGACGGGAAGTTTAAAAATGGGCGGCGGCGGGTTTCCGTGAAAAATGCGCCAGTCCAGGTTCAGTTTTGAAAAAACGGATGGGTTCGGCGTGCCCGTTTTATTATTTGAAAATAATAATAAAATATTAAAATATATTAAAATATAAAAAAAATACAAAAAATGACGGGCCGGCGCGGGCTAATATTCTTAAACGGGCGGCAGGTCCGACCCATTTTTGGAAACAGGCCGGGTGGGCCGGGCCCATTTTGGCAAACGAGCCAACGTGCCAGACCCATTTTTCCAAAACGATCGGGCTAAAATTTTCAATCCGTTTACCCGTAACGGGTGGGACGGACTAACCCGGCCCGCCCATTTACATACGCCGACCACGGTTAGCGGATAACGCCAAGACTGATGGTGATGGCAGCAGAGGTCACTAACTCGTTTGTTACATTAAAGTAATGGGAACAAATAGCAACCCGCTATTATTTAGATCAAATAATGGTAGGGCAAGCTTGTCTGGGGCTACAATGTCCTGCCCCATCGGCCTCCATAGTTTTAGCTTTTAATAGTTCAAATTTATTAGTACTAAAATTAGCATCTCATCAATAGGGGTGGCTATCAAAAGCCGATCAATCGCCTCCGCTACCAACCACCGATTGTGGTAGGTGTTGCCAAACAATTTCGGGTTTTTTTTCGAAAATTCGAAATTGTAAGAAATTCGGTATTTGGGACGGGTCCCGGTAATAGCTATACTCGGATTGAATTCCTATTTTTAGGCATACGATTTTGAAAATTTCCGAAATCCGACCCGCCTCGATAACTGAATTCCCAAAAAATTTAAGAATTTGAGTATTTGAGACGGGAAGGAGACCAAAATTTTGATCCTATTTATTTTTTGGACGAGTCCGATTACGTGTGAGGTGGCGATGATGGATACATTTTTGTATTACAAATATAGAGATGACGAATCTGGTGATTGAAATCTTCCACTGACAAATATATTCGTAAAAAATTGTGTTTCGTTTTAAAAATAAAAATAAAAACTTAGCATAATTAAATTTTTATTTCTTTTAATTTTTTTAATTTACAATTGTCACCGTCACCGTCAGTGTCACCATCATCGCCACCGCCACTAATAACAATTGATTTTTGGTGGATCTGATAATTATCAATGACGATGACGCCCATCAGAGTAGATGGCACCTAAACAAATACACCACCTCCTACGAGAAATGATACAACGCACGACAATCACGCGCAAGACATGCGCATGTCACATGTGAAAGTACAAAAATGCCCCCAACACTAAACCAACATTAAAATCATGGTTATTGGTTGGGGCATTTTTGTCCTTTTCACACGTGTGATTGTCCTTACGCTGTATCATTCCTGTCCTCAATGCTCACCAATTTTTTGTGCTCCTCAAATCTTCTGTCTGTTAGTTGTAGTGTAGGACAGGTCCAACATCGCTGGCGTGTAACCTGTTCTCACCTGCACAGAGATCGACACGAGCTGTATTCGGACAATCATAGTCAGCAACATGTTGATCTACGTGTCTGTTTGTACGCATCCACACCCACATGCAAAACCTGAATCACAATTTCAATCAAATAAAGCTGCTTTCGTTTCCGTATTCCAACAAACACCCCTGCTTTGGATAGAGATCAGTACGAGTAGAGTTCCCCGTGAGATTCGTACACTATAAAATCAACACCAACCCTCCATTTCTAACCATCTTTCACGCACGCAACACGCAGAAACAATCGCCTGCGGATATTGATTGCTTTTGCTCCTCCATTTTGTTGAAGATGAAGGTAAACAAGGGGAACCCATTGGATCTCTCTTCTCTCAACCACATCTCTCTCGTATGCAAATCCGTTGAAGAATCCACAGATTTCTATCAGAATGTTCTTGGATTCGTACCGATCAGAAGGCCGGGGTCTTTCAAATTCGATGGTGCATGGTAAAATTTTAATCTGAGGATGTAACTTTTTTTTTTCACCGCGATTTTCTACTGATGAGTATTCATCTTTTTTTAAAGGCTGTTTGGGCATGGGATAGGGATTCATCTACTGCAATCAGAGGATCCAGAAAGTATGGCAAAGAAAACCGTGATCAATCCAAAGGATAATCACATTTCTTTCCAGGTGAGCTGTGTTTGGATTTTTTACGAACATTATCCAACACGCGTATGATATTGTCTACTTTGGGTCGAAATTTAAAAAACTTTGTACCAATCTATCCATTTAAACCTAACCATTTACTCCTTCCACCTAATCTATGAGACAATTTGTTCCTTTTTTTTTTGTTGTTAAGTAAAGTTTTCATTAATAGTAAAAGAAAATACAAAAGAGATACAGATTCACCACTCTATCCGATTGTGATGATACGGTAAGGTGGTTTCAGGAGCTATCAGCCTTTTGCATTACATTACATTAATAAATTTGCCGCAGAACCATGGTAGTCGCATTCATTCAGAAACTGTAGGCCCCGATGAGGGGTTTCATGTGCCGAGATCCATTGCCAGACAATTTGTTCCTTTGATATTACTCCCAAGAATATTGTCCAGGGACCTTAAATCGGCAAAGAAATCTCTTTAGGGTCCTAATAGGGCCAAGAACCTCCACGAACACAGGGATCTTAAATCGGGGAGAAAGTTTCTTTATGGGCCAATTTATTCCTCCCTAAAACATCATCCTTTATGGTACCTTAAATCGTCCTTTATGGTACCTTAAATCGAGAAGGAAGTCTCTTTATGGGCATTTTAGGGGTCGGAACTTCCACGAACACAACATTGATATGATATAGACCTTAAATCGGGAAGTAAGTTTCTTTAGGTCCCATTTATGGGCCAGAACCTCCACAGATACAGCATTACAGGCTATTTAGGGATCAGAACCTCCACGAACTTTTTACTTCTAAAAAGTCGCATACCAATTAATGTAATGTCTAGGATAATTTGTTCCTTTATTGGTTTAACGAAGTAAAATAATCTGGAAATTGCGTCTTACCAAACACGCCTTCTCCATTTTTTTCCGTGAAATTAATTTTCATTTACTGGAACCCCGCAGTGCGAGAGCATGGTAATGGTGGAGAAGAATCTGACGGAACTGGGCATTGATTGGGTGCAGCAGAGAGTGGAGGAAGGCGGCATCTACGTGGACCAGCTCTTCTTCCACGATCCTGATGGATTCATGATCGAGATCTGTAACTGTGATAACATCCCGGTGATACCGTTGGCGGGGGAGATGGTACGGTCATGCTCAAGATTGAATCTGCAGATGGCGCAGACGCAGGCGATCCAAGTACCCACCGTTCGGCCGTAGATGTGGGGGAGAATCCCGTCGTGCGTCAGCCGTTGGATCTGGGTTGTCACAGCTTTTGTCGGGTTCTCTCCGTACTATACTTGTCTATAGGTTTGTCGTGTTGTTACGTGCTCGTTGGAATAAGACGGATTTACCCTTGAAACGTAAGCAACCATGCTGGTGGGGTTTATTATTTTATTTATTTATTTATTTATTTTTGTGAGTGAGGTGGATCCTGTTTTGCGCAGGAGTCTTAAAAGTATATTTGTAATAAGCATCATTTTTTTTAAAAAAATGAGTATTTTGCGAAGTTCATTTTCTACTCATGTTTCCTATTTTAAGAAGGAAAACCTTCTAAAATAAGCACCTCTTAACTTGTTTTTTTTTTCCTTTTTAAAAATTAGAATGACATTATTGTAATTATATCAATCTTAAAAATGACTTACAAGATAAGATTACCCTCACGAATTATTTTGTAAATGTATTCTAGTTATCGATCCGCAGAAATTTATTAAATTTATAGTTAAATGAAGGTGATTTGGGTAATTTATTATTAATTTTGTAGCATATAATTAAAATAAAATTTTAAATAATTATCTTTGAAGTACTTGCTCAAAATATCACCCCTTCTTAAAATAAGAACAATTAGGATAAGAAGTACAAGAAGGTCGCCTTAGGAGCGGAATCATTGAAATTAATAATGTAGCCCCACTAAACTTAATTAGTTTTTTTTTTTTGAAATGCCAAATTTTTTATATACAAAGTATTTACAATTACATATAATCTCAAAACTACCATGCTCCTGACCAAATAGCTGATGTCATGGTCTACAGTGGCTAAATGGTGAACTCCTCATACTAAACTTAATTAGTTAAATTATTCATTTTACTTATTATTTTACTTATTGTTGTGATTCTCATTAATAAAAATAATGTTTGCACTTAAATTTTTTTAAGATAATTTTAATTTATTTACAAAATTATCATTATTAGAAAAAAAAAATAGACTACTTCCTTAAAAAAAGAATTTTGATTAGAAAAAAAAAGTCAAAAAAACCTTATCCCAGCCCACACATTTACCTCAAGTTGGTGGGCCATAGGGGTAAAATGGGACATCATATGCATTATTATGGGCCTGACCAATTGTGCTTAGATGTTTGACCCTTGCCCATCCTACCCACCTGTAAGGGTCTTCCCGGCCCATTCATTTGACTGGATGGGCTGGACATATTATTTGTACGGCTCATTTGCACCGCTATGCTATAGTATTGAATAATTTGGAGCCCGTTTAATATTGGGTTAGGCCCATTTTAAGGGAATATAAATTAATTTCTAAGCAATTAATTCGGCTACTATAACTCTACTCTTAATGCGTGTCCTTACCATTAGCTATTGTTGGGATGCATGTATCTAGAAAAAGTATCTACATAATGACAAATAAGATGAGCCGCCACGAGTAATGTCTAACTCTATTATTTGTCTTAAATATAACAATGAAGACAAAAACAGAAGCATTAATGATTTGGCATCCTAAATATTGAAGTTCCCTTCATTCTTCATTTATTGAGGTAGTTGTCGTAACATTGAACCAATAGCACCCCAAATATAACTTGTTTTCCTATTTAAGTCGTATAAATTCCCTTTATACCACCACAAATGATTGATTGGCCTCATCATTTTCTGCTACAATTCACCAAACATGTTTTGGGGGAATCCACAAATTCAATGTTTTGGTGATTTGAATGTTTGTCTTATTTTTCGGGAAGAAAGAGAAATATGGAATTGAATAGGGGTATCTATTAGTAGTCGGTGAATCTGTCACCGCCATCGATCACTGACCAACGTCGGTGGCGATGACGGATGTAATTTAGGCCACCCGTGATGGATATGGTTGTTGAAATTCTTCATCGCCTCCGGCAATCGATTTTATTTTATTTTTAATTTTTTTCAATTTTTTTTTTTTTTTTAATATTTTATAATCGTGGGTGGGGACGATAAGTGGCCACCACTGATGGTTATCTATAACGGGTTAAGTGGATGTTGATGGTACGGCTGGGGATTCGCAATTCAAAAATTTCAATTTTTGAAATTTTTTGAATTCCGAATTTTGATCCGAAATTCCGAATTTCGGATCAAAATTCGGAATTCCGATTGAATCGGAATATGATTTCAGTTCCGATTATATTTTGGATCAGACCGAAAATATAGGCTGGATTTTCGACTTTCCAAACGTTTTTAGAAAAATTCGAATTTCCGAAATATTTTTTCTAGTTCTCCGAAATATTTTTGAATTTTAATTATTTTTTTAATTTTTATTATTGTTCGAAAATTTTGAATTTTCAAATTCTGAACCGAATTTCGAATTTTCGAATTCCGAAATAAAATACGGATCGGTTCAAAAATTACATTCCATTTCTAAAATAATTTCGGATCGGATCGAAATTTTTCATTTCTGAATTTCGAATTTCGAATGCTAAGGCTAATCGATAGCAACACCTAGATGGCGGTGATGGATAGGTTTAGGGTTTAGGGTTTAGGTGAATGATATCGTCAATCTACCAGGGATAGACAACCCATAATTGAAAGAGAAAAAAGAAATATACAACAAGTCGGGTAGGGATATTAAAGGCTAACATAGATGAGGGGTGGGAGGATAAATCTGATATTTTTTACATAGTTTTATTTTGTAAAAATAAGTTGATTAATCATCTTCTGTTATAGCGTCCCTCCATTTCTGGCGGTCAAATTATGCCCTGTTTTGTGCAACCTTTTTAAAATTATAATATTTTTATAATCACCTTTCCCGCCAAAAATAACTCTTCATTTTTTCAAAAAAAGTTCTTATAATCCAATTATAAGGATAAGAGGGTCTGCGCAAAACACCCCTTTAATATTTCAATAATCAGAGTTTGAAATTAGACTGAGCTGAAAGGTAGGGGGTCGGGGGGAGAGGGTTGGATTTTTTTAAGGATAAACTTGATCGATTATGGGGATGAGAGGTGGGGAACTGCCCATGCTCAAACATCTTCTCTTGCACCACCTTCTCTAATAGGTTAAAGTAGTCGGGGCAGCGGAGCGGGCGAAATCGGAACAGTCCGTTCCGCGTTCTGCCCGCGAAGGATGCAGAATCGGAATCGAAATTCGCGGATTTCGCATAATTTCGCGGGAGGGACGGATGTGAAATCCGTGGATTTTGCGTAAGTATATATGCCTATAAAAAAAAAACGTTGGCGGGTGGATGCGGAACTCCGCGGAATCTGTCCGCATATATTTTGTATTTAAATAAAAATAAATATATAAAAATAAATTTATGCTGGCGAATGTGGATTCCGCAAAGTAAAAAATCTTATTTCCACATTCCGCCCACATAATTTTGCGGAACACGATTTTTCATCCGCATCTACACTGTATTCTGCGTGAACGTGAATTTGGCGGATATGGGCGTGGGTGGCGCGGAAAATTCCGCTACCCACCCCTAGGTTAAGGGATCAAAATATATGGTTTTTCACTTATGCTAAAAATTGACACACAACAAGTAAAAATAATTTTTTTGAAGAAAGCCATAAGCATGAAGGGAACTTGCCGGAGATCGTCAAAACCAATGTCTGGTTGTGGGAGTCGCCGTAAAGGGACGGAAAATGGTCTAAGCCGCCCAGCATTGGCGAGGGAGCCTCAACTCACCAGTAAAATCATCCTGTAACCGGAGAAAATGAAGAAATTTCAGAGTAGATCTGTGTAAATGTAAATATTATACACTAATAAATAATTACACTTTTACCAATCGAATGGTGGTTAAACATTCCATAATTCAAGTCAGGGTGGACAATCGGGATTTGGGATCGGGTATGCCTGAATCCCAATGTTATCATGAACTAGATTTTTGGGACTTCGGGCTTTGGGACGGGTCTCGGAAAGCTCGGGGACCAAAATATTATTATTATTTTTGGTAACATTATTATTAGTAGTGTTAGTATCAGTATTATTAGTATTTTTTAATAATTTTTATATTTTTTTGTTATGAATCAGGATCGTGTTGTCTCGAGGCCAGATCCCCAAATCGATTTTTTTTCCCATTTTTCCAAATTCGATCTCGACCCAAACTATTTTCGGGACTGAAATCTTAATCTCGATCCCGACCCGAAATCCCAAAATTCTGCCAAAAATAGAACTTCGGGCCTCAATATAATTGGGCATTGGGACTGAAATTTTAGGCCCGATGACCGTTTGTCCTCCCTTAATTCAAGTTTGATTATGATTATAATTAAATTAGAAATTAATAAAGTTAGTTATAACTAGTAATTGCCCGTGCCCTCAGGGCACAGGTGTCAAAACATACACCAGCACATGCAAAATGGCCATGCATGAAGGGTCTAGAATTTGTATCAATAAAAAAATAAATAAATTTGGACATAAAAAAAAAAAAAATTTGGCCAATGAGAGTTGTCCATGTCACCTTCCGAAAATTAGGTGACGTGGACAACTGCCGCTTTATTATATAGATATTTTATAATTGAATTTGATCCGAATTATTGAGAAATAGAATATATTCCATTTTTTCAGTTTTCGGTACAATGTCAATTTTCGATAATAATAATAAAAACTTGATTTAATTTTTATTTTAATTCGATTTTCGATAACATCAAAAAAATACAAAAAAAATAGAACCACGTCATTTTAGTCAACATCGTTCTAAAAAAATTAAAAAAACAAAGCAAATTTCGTTTTTCTTTTTTTTTTCCAAAATTAATTGATAAAAATAAAAAATCGAATCTAACCATTTCGTGTAAAGGATTTTAAAAATCGAATCAAACTAAAGTAACGAAAAATCGACAAAAAATAATAAAAAACGGTTTATGGAATAATGATGCGAAGATAGAAGTAACTAGAAAGGGAAGGATGTGGCGTGGCAATCCTGTAATATCATCGAAAAGTAAACCCTATTTTCGTCCGCCAGACCTGATTGGGCACATCGGAACCAGAGAAAAAGACACATGCATGTTGCCAAACCCTCAACGCTCAAGATCCGTCTCCTCAATTCCCATGCACCGTCCGATCGAAGTTTCAAAATCATAACTATGGTTAAATCCCAACCACGGATAGTCACTCTCTCTCTCTCTATCTTCTCTTCTCCGTGATGAGTGAGTTCTACCTTTTGCTTTAATGGGTGAGAGCCATTGCGATACGGTTTTTGAACCTTAGACCAGAGAGAGGGAGAGAGAATGGGGAAGTTTTCCTTCTTCGCGTGGCGGTTGGCCATGTGAATTTCTATCCCACGATTTACACGAAATTCAATCCCTTTCCTGATAATTTAGTTTGGATTTTGGCAAATCTGCAGAGTTCAAATCGATTTAGGTTTCGTAGATCTCGGTCCACCTGAACAGTTTTTTTGTTTTTCCATTTTCTATTTTTTTCTTCTGTGCTGCTCAATCTTATAAGAATCATCATCACCTATTGATTTGTGGATGATGATGAATCGATGGTGAGAAACTAAGCTCAGGAACAGGATTATCCGGCTTTACATTATCCGATAATAGTTTAACTGTACCCGACTCTCTCTCTCCCTCGTTTCCCCCCCTTCCGGTTCCAGAGTATTTGTTGGATTCGTTTGATTTCCTTTTTCCTTTTCTTCAATCTTCTTCAGATCCGTTTACGGATCATCTGATGGGTCTCTGAACGCTAGAGGAGTGCTGACGAGGAAGGGGAAAGCAATATCTACAGATCTGTTGCATATCAGATTGAGCTTACTGAGAAACGATTGGTGGGTTCATCGTTGTTGATTAGAAATTCGTATAGGAGCAGAAGCTCAACACTCGTTTTTCTAGAAGTGTTGAAATTGCTTGGGTTTCAGTAGGATTGGATGTGTTTGCTTCAGAGTGTGATTAATTACTTCCCTGAGGAAGTGTTAGAGCACGTGTTTAGCTTCTTAAGCTCGCATCAGGACCGAAATGCGGTGTCTTTAGTATGCAAGTCATGGTATGGTGTCGAAAGATTCAGCCGGGAGAAGGTTTTTATCGGCAACTGCTATGCAGTGACCCCTGAGCATTTGGTTGCCAGATTCCCCAGGCTTCGATCCTTGACGCTCAAAGGGAAACCACACTTTGCGGACTTCAATTTGGTTCCTCAAGATTGGGGCGGCTATGTGTATCCTTGGATTGAAACCATGGCAAGAAGCCGGATAAATCTGGAGGAATTAAGGTTGAAGAGGATGGTGGTTTCGGACGAGAGCCTTGAGCTCATTGCAAAGTCTTTTCCCAATTTCAAGTCTTTGGTCTTGGTCAGCTGCGAAGGCTTCACAACCGATGGTCTTGCTGCTATTGCAGCCAATTGCAGGTATAGGAGTTCTCCCTCTTTCGATAATCTCTGCCATTATTTAATATCTGACTCCTGAAACAGCTTCTTTGCGCTTCTTCATGTAAGACTTTGCCGGCCAATATTTGTTGTGTCTTGATGTAGCCTTTTTTTTTAGTTCCGAGCCACAGAATCTATGAATTTGAAGCCCCAATGGTGAAAGATGATGAGTTTAGTTTTTTTTCATGGGATTCTAAACACGTGATACAGGGTGTTCATCCATTCATTAGTCAAGAAGGGGATTTTTGTGGCCTATTGTATCAATCACAATCACAACGTACCCAGTATATTCTCAACTAAGTTGGGGTCTGGGGTCAGATCTATGCGGCCTTACCCTTGTAATTATTCAAAGAGGTCATTTTTGTTGCGACCCAATATGCATTGCACCATTTGATATATTGAGTTCCAACAACTTCACTAAATAGAAATACTAGAATTTAATAGTCATTTTGTGGCCTATTGTAGTACCTTTATATTTTTCGGGCGATTGTAAGGCTATTACCAATGTGAATGTCAAGCTTGAGAAATAACTTGTCTTGCTAATTACAAACTAGCTCATACAGACGCTGTTACTCTATG
Organism: Pinguicula moranensis; assembly: GCA_028565015.1. Taxonomy (NCBI): domain Eukaryota; kingdom Viridiplantae; phylum Streptophyta; class Magnoliopsida; order Lamiales; family Lentibulariaceae; genus Pinguicula; species Pinguicula moranensis. The sequence goes on along the minus strand of JAOWBN010209961.1, from coordinate 494 downwards.
TGTTTCTTCCTTCTGCCTGAGCTTCTAGGATGCATAAGTTTAGATGATTGATATGGTGCAGGTACCTTAGGGAACTTGACTTGCAAGAAAATGAAGTTGATGATCGCAGGGGCCACTGGCTGAGCTGCTTCCCTGACAATTTTACCTCCCTGGTCACTCTAAATTTTGCATGCCTCAGAGGGGAAATTAATGTGCCAGCTCTTGAGAGGCTGGTTGCAAGATGCCCTAACCTTAGAAATTTGAGACTAAATCATACAGTGCCTCTGGATGCTCTGCAGAAGATTCTGGTGCTAGCACCTCAATTGACTGATCTGGGCACCGGTTCTTTTGTTGGGGACCCAGTTTCAGAGTCGTACAGCAAATTAAAAACAGCAATGAAGAAATGCAAATCGATTAGAACCTTGTCAGGATTCCTCAATGTCAATGCACGTTGCTTGCCTGCTGTCTATCCAATTTGTTCCAATTTGACGTCTTTAAACTTGAGCTATGCCCCA
>JAOWBN010209951.1:0-14022 GCA_028565015.1 Pinguicula moranensis | reverse complement strand
ATTGCTATTTATAAGTTTCTCAGTATTAGTTCTTTTATCCAGTATTATGCTCCCACTACCAAGGCTTGTGCGAGAGACTTCTGGACATTAAGATACACCTCTGTTTTGGTGGATGGCAGCTTTGTGGTACATTTACTTTTCCTCGTAATATGCAGATAACATGTGTCCCGTTCAAATGATTACTTGCTTTAAATCTGTTTTCATCAGATTATAGGCTTACGTGTTTATTTTCTCATACATTACCGTTTAGCATGGTGCACAATCTCATGGGTCTGGCAAATATTACTATGCAGTATACCCTGTATCGTCTGTTTCATCAAATACCTTTTTCTTAGCTAAGCTTATTTATGTTCTATGTTGAGGTGTGTGAGAAATCGATCTCTGGTTCTGATGCTTCCCCAAGTTCACCTGATGTATTAGAATTTGTGAGATGTAAGATGCTGGCTAGTGGCTATATGATTTGCTCAGGCGAAGGGTATCCAACCATACATATTGTTGAGCATGTGGATTTGGAGGTGCTATACACTGTAACATATGAAACTGGATCAAATTAAAATTGTTCTTTCAATGAGGTGTTTCATTAGAGTTCTTATACTCTTGCAGGCATCTTCTGTTCCGGAAGTGGTGAGGCCTCTTTACGAGTCATCCGAATTTGTCGCCAAGCAGATGATTGTTTATGTGAGTGTATTTTTACTTTGACTGCTACACTATCTGAAACTTTAAAATCTGAATTATTTCTGTGATACTGTCAAGTTGAAGTTTCCATTTTGAGCACTCGCTTATATATTACACTTTATCCTGAAATAGGATTCAGAATATGGGTTTTTAACAATGTTACCATACTGAGCTGACATGTTTTATTTGGTTTGACCCTCTTCTGGTATGCTACAATAATAAATCAGCTGGAGAACAAAAGATTTGTTTCCAAGTTTCTTAGCAAGTTAGTGATTTACACCTCCGCCACTTTAGAGACCATTGGTTGAAACTAACCATAACATATATTTTATTATTTATGGTTGTGAATATCATTGAAGAGATGATTGATTGATTTTTTTTTTGATATTTTAATTTACTTCCCTATGCGAAGGCATTGCACCATATTGAGCTTGTGGGCAACCATTCACATGGTATAGAAAGACATGCTTGCCTTGAGGATTCTGATTACCTGATATCTTTAAGCAGAAGGCTATGTAGGTAAGACTCCTTTACGCGTGAAATCATGATACTATATCCCTATCTTATCCGTGCTGCAAAATCCAAATGGCTGTCTACTTCATTTGGTTCAGTTCATAAAGTTTTAACACCTAGCATGAAATATCTTGTCGTTTTCAAAAGCACTTTAGAAGCTTAGTTTCAGCTTTGACGTATCCATTAAAGGACCAGCATGTGCTCTCCTGTTATTAGAGAAATGATTAATTTTGTTAGAAAATTGCAAATTGTTATTTTGATGTGGATGAAAGAGCCGCGAATGTATCTTAGACCGGAAGATATTTGCTTGAATAATTGATGTACCTTACCATTTGGTAAGTGAAGGGTATGGTGCAACTTACTCAATATTTTCGTATCTACATGTCTATAATTTCGTTGTTAGAGGCTTCAACGATGCTGTCAGCTGTTTCTCTGAAGATGGTTGGACATGGATGAAAGCTGATGTCCCTAATAATATCATTATGTCCATCAAGCAAGCCGAGAATGTTGGGTTCTCTGCAAATTATGACAGTGTCATTTGCGTGAAAGCCTCTATATTACTTCAAGTGAGCTTTAAACCTGCTGTCTCCTGTGTTTGATTCTAGTCCCTTGGATAATATTATTATATCTATGTTATGCTATATGGAAAACTCTTAATTATCTGAAACTTGAAAAGAAACAGACATGGCCATTCCATACATACCAAAATATTTCATGCAGTCAAAAAGTTAAAGCGGGATGAGATAATGTTTCCTTTCAATGATGAAGTATATCATTTTCAGTTGTATGTGACATGAATCAAAACCTGTTAAATTGCAGGATATGGTTTTGAAAAGGATTCGATTCGGGTTAAGAAGTTGAAATCAACAAACCTTTTTAAGACACATTTTTGGCACTATTTGTATTTACTTATTCGTCATTGAATGTTTCCCTTCCTGTCACAGAATGTTTTCCCTGCAAACTTGGTGAGGCTTCTCAAAGAGCGCCGTGCTGCTTGGATGGATTTCAACTTTGCATGTCAAGGACTCAATATTCACAATTTATCTGAAACTGTTGTGCTGCTCGGAAACACAAATCGTGAGGATGAGGTTGGCCGAATATAGTTTTGTAAACTGTTTTTGGTAACTATTTATCCATTATGATGGAGATGTATTGCCTCTTGATATCCTTGGGAAACTTGATACATAATAGTTTTTTTTTTTTTATAACCTGTGGTATCCGACTATCGGAATAACCGACTAATCCACAGGGATCCAGGTGGATTACTTATTTCATTGAATTGAAATGTTTTACTGTCTCCATCTCAGGCATTGGAAGTGATTCGGTATGAACACTCTACTGATAACAATGTTTCTTCAGGAGATTTATATCATTTGCAGGTAAGCTTCTCATTCTCATTGATCAATGATCTTCTGCCTCTTTGTTTCCAGGGTGACCACCTTCTTTTTTCAGTATGGAAGTGAAAAAGTTTTCTCCTCTTCTCCATTTTTAATTCTTTTTCTTCGTCTCTCTTTCTCCACCTCCTGAAAGCTTTATGGAGTAGCAAAAATTCTCATTATGTCAGAAACCTGTTTCTGCCAGGCCACATGAAAATTTGTTCATCACGGATATGGCAAATTTGTTTCTCACCATTAGATATACTAGTGATGCACTTAGGATCTAGTTTTAATTGGTTCATGCTGCTATAAAAACTATTGTTATTTTAGTTAGGAGGATAATATTAACTTTGGTGGGATCTAACGGAGTGTGATATTTTCTCTCTCAAATTAGACTGAACGGATTCAGTCACTTGCATTGGAATTAGGATTTGGCTCTTGTTGATTAAAGAGAGAAAATGTCCAATTGAAATAAGAATAATTGATCAAAGGCCCATGCAGCCTGTATATTTGTCTCCTGGATATTAGTCCAGGACTTAAGCCAGCCAATACAGCAATTTCCGTTTTCTGAAATGTCTTGTTCATATTTTGACATCAACAGTTGGAAATGAACTCAAAATATTGTCTCTGGTTATTGATGCAGGTCTGCAATGGAATGGAAGATACTGGTTTTGGAGCTTGCTCTGAACTAATTTTTTCACCAATTGACCGAAATACTTCCAATGACGCTCCTCTATTATGTTCTGGATTTCGAATCATCATGTTAGGCTGCAATAAAGTTGGGTTCTATTCTTTTCTTATTTTTGGTTTCCTCCATCATAAAATTCCATGTAGGATTCCATCTTAGATCTTGGATATGGTTGGTTCTACATGGTACTTTGTTACCTTCTTATCTGCTTCGTTCTTCTAATAATTCTGCTGAGAGGAGAAAAGGTCAACTAATGTAACAATTTGTTCAGTTGATGCACATGATAATATACATCCGTTCATGTGAGTTCATTTAATAACTCTCCTTTTTCCCTGGGCTAACTGTTTTAACTTTACATCAGGTGCATGATGGTCGGGGTACAACGTCAGAAATTGTAAGCTGCCCGCGCTCCCTTGTGATTATGGTCTTCCAGCTTCCTTTTGACGCCCAGATGCAGGAGGATGTTGCACTCATGACACAGAAGTACATTCAACGTATGATATCCTGTGTGGAAGATATTTCTTCAGAACTAATGCCATTCACATCAGATCCTGGAATGGATTCCAGAAAAGGAAATCTGGAAACAAGGTTGGATGCCACCACAGAATCTATGGATCCTATTAACCTTAGTTTGATATGCCAGAGTTACAGGTATTGAAGCGTCTATTTGTGTCTTGGAAATCTGATTTATGATTGATGACAACTAAATTGCAAATCAAATTGTATCTTACCCATCTAAATTACGAATCGAATTCTATTTTACCTACATATATTAATATAAAGGTTCTTATTAGACCATTTGCTGACGTATGAGGTTCACTTATGGTTGTTACTTATAATTCGATCGTCCAGATGAAACTTCAGATATTTTGGTAACCGAAATAGTAGTTCAACAGAATATTTTCATCGCTCCTGTTGTACGCTTGTGAGCATCCAGGTACTTTGTTGAAGTTTAACAATGCTTGACTAATATGGGGTAATATTTTTATTTCAAACAGATCAAGTTTAGGTTCCGACATCCCTGGCTATGGCTGTCATACTCCTGATGGAATGTTAATACACCACCACGAGTATGCTATATTATGTTTCTCACTTGAGGTGTGTTTACACATTTAAGATCGTAAAGGGATTTTTATCCTGAATAATTTATCTCAGACACACTTATGATGCATTGTTATTCTATTATGCAATCACAACTTTTCGTGCTTATTTCTTTTCCATTCCGGCATCTGAAAGTTGAAATACATGAGGCTTCAATTTATGTTCGAAAGCTCAGCACTATCTTGACTGATTTTGCGTCCATACCCTCACTTCATCCTAAGGCTATGTCAACGACATTGACAAATATGTTTTTGTGTCACAACAGTCTCTCCCAGTGTGCCTGTACGCCAACCAAGCTGCTCTAAGATTGCTGGAGACAACACCAGAAAATTTGCATACGATCAGAGCAGATAGGATTCTTGGTGGCTCTGATAGTTCCCCATTCCTTCCCCTCCTACCGAATATAATGCAGCAGGTAATTGGTACTCGATTTCAGTGCTTCGAGAAAATGATCATTTCGTGGAAGAAATCTTCCCTACCTGACATGCACATTCTTCCACTTACAGGGTTATTCTACATTACCACCTGGACGCTGTGTGTCAGTAATGAACCATGAGGTTTCATATGGCCAAGCTGTAGCGTGGAGAGTGCTGGATTCAGATGGTTCCATTTATTGCCTGGCTTTAGCGATCCTCGGCTGGTCATTCATCTGAGTAACTCGGCTTTAATCACAGTTGTTTCCTGAAGTAAAGCTTTAACAACTGAAGACTGGATAGGATGGACAAGGACAACTCAAGAGTAACTTGAAGTGAAGACTAGATCAGCATAACCTAGGAATTTTGGTCACTCCCTGAAGTCCACTCATTTCTTTTGATGAACAGTAATCATTGTTATCTAGACACACCACATGATAAATATGTCACTGCGCGTGTATTCGCGAATAACAAAGATTAATCCAACGTTTGTGTAATGAAATTTTTGGTTCGGTTTCCGCATACACGCAGTACTTGTAAGAATTCAAGTTAGTTGAAAAAGTAGTTGATGTGGCATGAAGACAAGATCTTGAGAACTCATGAAAAACGACGTCGTAATCGCGTAGGGAGATTGAAATGGATGTTTAATTGATATTTAATACGCTGGACCCACAATTCTTAATCATTTTCCGAAATAAATCACTGGCAATTGAAGACTGACCCCAAAGACGGCTGTCAAATATTTTCTGTATCCTGAACTTCTCTTTTCTGGATATAGTTATATCCTTTCTGTATATCAAACAATCAAATCAAGCTGGAATTAAGGTGCTGAATCCTTACTCGCTTCATCTCTATCGCCCCTTCGCGTTTATGAATATGGGTTTTGCCTAGAATCTATTTCTTGGGTCTGAACGCTTTTACTGAGTTTTGATTCGAGCCCTTTTTGTATTTCTTGAATGTTGACACTTTTATGGCTGTCTGGCGTTCTATACCTGAACATATCAGCTCGAGGAGTAGAAAGTTGCTCTGGGTTTGTTTTGTAGGCAATCTTTCTTTCTTTATACGTTGTTCTTCATATCTCTGATGCAAAGGTTGCCCTTTTTGGATTCCCAGGGTTTTCCAAAGTTGTATTAGTTTAAAATAAATTGAGCAATGATGAGACAGAGGCCAAAAGGGCCTTCATCACAGGCAAGCTTACAGAGTGCTACCAGCGGCGAGTCCTGCAATGAAGAAAAAGGAGGCGGCAAAGGGGATGGACAATTGAAGAAGAAAAACGCAGTTGTGGTGGCTAAGAGATCATCCTATGTTATAATTACATTATTTGTATTGGTCATATATGGGTCTTGGAGCGTGTATCATCATCAGTTCTTGAGCTTGCCTCCACCGATGGCTCTCGAGCAGGTGGGGAAAAGGGGTTTCTCTGAACATGAAGCCATCAAGCATGTTGAAGCATTGACTCAATTAGGCCCTCATCCAGTTGGTTCTGACGCACTTGAGACTGCCCTAAAGGTACTTGGGTTTGGAAACTTCCTAGTTCCCTGACATTGATTTACCTTTATTTCTGATAGTTTTGAACGCCAGGATGTCATTTCATCTGCTGAAGAATATTATCTAACATAAGATTTTATCATATGTTTCCTCTAGTAGATTATTTCAACAGTTGAGTTTATTGCCTCCTATATAAACTATATGACAGCATGTAAGAAAGGTTTTTAAAGGAGCATCCGTTGGTCACTAATTGGAAAACTGTGCATGGCCTAATTTCAATGTTTGGGAATAAGATTGTACTGCAATAGAAAGCATGGTTAATACTGCTATAATCTAGCATGTGGTATTGATTTTGAAACCTCTTTGATGCAGTATGTGAAAGATGCTTCGGAGAATATAAAGAAAACAGCTCATTGGGAGGTTAACGTGGAAGTGGACTTATTCCATGCAAAATCTGGTGCTAACAATCTGATTGGTGGTCTTTTTAAAGGAAAAACCCTTGTTTATTCCGATTTGAACCACATTGTGCTAAGAATCATGCCCAAACATGCATCTGAAGCTGGAGAAAATGCAATTCTGGTTTCCTCCCACATTGACACAGTGTTCTCAGCGTATGTTTTCAGTATGCTTTAAATTCATGTCATGAGTGAAATCATTGTAATGTGTGATAGATGTTGTTTCGTGTTCTCTCCTATCTTACCATTTATTCTGATCATCATCCCTTCGTAAGGGTTAAAAAAACTTGGATTCTGCAGATCTCTTACACTAAATGGCATTCTTATTCAAATTATCCCATATGCCAAAACACAATATATTAAATGCTAACATCTCATTAGCAGCAGGAAAGACAAGATGTTATGACATTTCCAATCTGTTGGTTTTTTGCTTCATTACTGTAGAAAAAATCTGATTAACATTTATTGTAGTGCTGAACCAATTCTTTATTTCTACCATATTGGATGCGGGGTTACAAATATCAACTTTTCTTTCTTTTTGTTTATCAGGGAAGGAGCTAGTGATTGCAGTTCATGCGTTGCTGTTATACTGGAACTTGCCCGCGGAGTTTCACAGTGGGCTCATGGATTTAAGAATGCTGTTATATTTCTGCTCAATACTGGGGAAGAGGAAGGTTTAAACGGTGCTCATAGCTTTATTACCCAGGTTTGCCACTCTCAAGGTTTCCTTTTGCAGTTGCTAGTTAAAATAAAATAATTCCAAACATGATTCTATATATGGATTAGTTTCTTTCTTTTTAATACCCATGAACAGCTATAAACTCGAAGCATCTTTGTCCTTCTAAGAGATTCAATTTTTTTTTGAATTTTTTTTTCTCATAATGCCTGAAGAACTTGCTTATTTTCTCATGTTTTGAGTTGTAAATGCTTATAAGTCCCTTGGCTTTTGCTATGGGTACTTGAGCAGTTGAACTTGAAATTTCCAAATAAGAATGCACTGCACCTTTATTTGGGAAGAAAAAAATTGAATGATTCTGATATATAATTGGTGCAGCATCCCTGGAGTGATACTGTACGAGTGGCTATAGATTTGGAGTCCAACGGTATTGGAGGCAAATCTACAATATTCCAGGTCTAGTTTTGTTAACTGGTGCAACTTCCATTATTTTATTTCATGTTTGCATCAAGGGCTGCTCAAGAGAAATTGATTTTCATGATAATCATTATCTCTCTTCTTGCTTGACCTTTTAGGTGCTCTTTGTTTGACAGACTGGTCCTGATCCCTGGGCTGTTGAAACCTTTGCTTCCGTAGCCAAATATCCATCTGCTCAAATTGTAGCTCAGGTTGCTAGCAAAAAGATCACCATAGCAATAGTTGCATTTGTCTTTATATTCTTAATAACGTATGGTTCTCACCCATGCTATTTGTGATCAAAATGCTCAGGATATTTTCTCTTCTGGGGCTATAAAATCTGGAACTGACTTCCAAGTATACAGGGAGCTCGCAGGCCTGTCTGGTCTTGACTTTGCATATTCAGATTATACTGCTGTTTACCATACAAAGGTAATATGGCTGGAGAAAGTGCATTATAATGTCCAAGAGATCTGGAACTACTTATTATCTGTGCAACTGACTTTTTCATACACACTTATTTTTCTTAATGCAGAATGACAAGTTAAAACTTTTGACACCTGGTTCGCTTCAACATCTTGGAGAAAATATGCTAGCTTTCTTGCTTCATGCTGCCGCCTCCAGTCTTCCTGGACAGAATGCATCAGAAAATGAATCCCCCGGGAATAAAGCTATATATTTTGACATTCTGGTACCCTAATTACTTCTGAATCTTGACATTCTTTGTCAATGCACCATTGTTATATCTACACACACACACACATATATATATATATATTATTCCAGCTTATTTAATCTCATACCTGTCCAATCCCCTTCCCCAGGGTACATATATGATCACATTCCATCAGCGCCTTGCTGATATGCTTTACCAGTCAGTAATAGCTCAGTCGCTTCTGCTATGGATTGCATCAATCTTCAAGGGTGGTTATCCTGCAGCTATAGCATTGGCCTTATCATTTTTGAGTGTCTTACTTATGTGGATATTCTCCATTGTTTTTTCGTCCGCGGTAGCTTTCATTCTTCCCCTCGTATCTACTTCCCCAGTCCCATATATCTCTAGCCCATTGCTGGTAGTTGGCCTGTTTGGTGCACCTGCTCTTCTTGGGGCATTCACTGGTCAACATGTAGGCTATTGTCTCCTTGAATCTTATCTTTCACGTACATTTGTTGGGCAAAGAAGCAAACTACCTCCTGGCTTGCAAGCAAGTGTGGCCAAGTTAGACGCTGAAAGATGGCTCTTTAAATCTGGTTTTCTACAATGGCTTCTTCTCCTTATGATTGGAAACTACTACAAGATAGGTGTTTCTTATCTGGCCTTTGCTTGGTTGATATCACCTGCATTTGCTTGTAAGTTAGACTTGCTACCACACTTTTTGTTCCAATGGCCTTTGTAGCATGTTACAATGAGTAGAACTGACTGGGTATTTCTTGAGAGGATAACTAAGAATATATGAGAAGATTTGCAAATAATCATTAAAATACTTGCTATTTATTTTCCTCTGGAAATATGACATTTTGGAATACTTAAGATGGTTTGCTGGAAGCAACACTGTCGCCTCAAAGGTTGCCAATGCCGCTCAAAACTGTTACCTTGTTGGTTGGCTTGTTTGTGCCTTTTGTACTCTCTTCTGGCATGGCAATTAGATTGACGGGTAATCTTGTTGGATCTGCTGTTCGCTTTGTGAGGTAATGATTCTAAAAACTTCCAAATGTATCCCCGTTCTTGGACTCGAGGAACATTTACGAAATATTTTCTGCCTGAGAATGACTTGTTTAACTCTCTGGAACTTAAAGATAAGTCCTAACAAGCCTGGTGTTTTTGCAGGAACCCTGGTGCAACTCCTGATTGGGTGGCCAATCTAATAGTCGCTGTATTTATTGCCGTTGTTGTATGCTTGGCATTCGTGCATCTGCTGTCTTATGTTCATATCTCAGGTTCTCATCAGACTCTCCTACTTCGCTTTATCCTGTTGCATTGATTTCACCATCATTCAGTAACAAGCTGTACTTGTTATTCTCCAGATGCAAAATTGCCAATTATCATAACTACGAGCAGTCTGTTTGTGCTCTCCCTCGTCGCAGTTTGGGGGGGCTTTGTTCCTCCATTTACAGAAGATACTGCTAGAGCTGTAAATGTGAGCAGCTCTTTCTATCAGTGTTCTTCCTAATAACACTCATTGCATGATCAGATTCGGACATGCTTACCCTAATTCATTTTGCAAACTCAAGTTTACTGAAACCACAATGTTGTTAAACCCAGGTCGTCCATGTTGTTGATGCAACAAGAATAAGCAGCGAGAAGCTTGAACCAGTCTCTTATGTTTCCCTGTTTTCTGGGACTCCTGGGAACTTGATTAAGGAGGCCAACTACATCGGAGGAGGGTTCGTTTGTGGGAGAGATAGAACCTTAGATTTCGTCACGTTTACTGTCAACTACGGTTGTTGGACAAGCAACAACGCCGAGGCAGGCTGGCTGAAGTCTGAAATTCCAACAATCCATGTGGAGAAGGATACAAAGACATCACAGAGCCGAGAAACACAAGTCTCCATTGACACCACAGTTTCCATTCGTTGGACTCTTGCCATCAATACCATAGAAATAGAAGACTTCCGGTTGATAGGTACTTCTGCTTGTTATCACAACCACCATCTGTTAAGTTGATTTCTTATCATTTGCTGATCATGTTTTTCCTTTTTCAGCTGTAGATGGCGACGATCTTGAGGAGCTGATACAGTCTGGTGAGAAGAGCAGTGTTGACGGATGGCATACAATTCAGTTCTCAGGTGGCAAGAAATCTCCTACCAAATTCAACCTCTCTCTTTCCTGGGCAAACAGTACATCGTCCGAGGAACAGAGAACCGAGCACCGCCTTCTTCGACTGCGAACGGATGTAGACAGATTGACTCCACCGGCAAAAGCTGTGATCACAAAGCTCCCTGCATGGTGTTCCCTCTTCGGAAAGTCCACTTCTCCACATACATTTGCATTTTTGAGTCATCTGCTGATCTTCTAGGCCAAATCTGATCAGAAGCAACTACTGCTTTACATTACAACACACTTATTCGAAAAGAAGAACATATATATATACGACTCCAATAAGTGATCAATTATACCAGTTGCATTTGCTGATATTGTTGCAGAAGATATGGAATGAGACTCATAACTTGACTCTTGATTGAAGTCTTCCTAGGCTGACAAATGATCGAGGAGATATTTCTGACCAGTAGGGATGGCAATTTGTCCCTGTGCGGGCTGTGTCCACGAATTTTCTGTCTACTTTTTCTCCCGGATCAGACAACACAAAACACCACAACACTATTACCAGTAACAACTGAGAATCCTTTAGCTAGAGCCATCTTGACGGCAAGAAACAATCACTTTTTCTCAAGGACTTTGGATATATGCAGACGATTCCTTCAATAACAACAGTAGTTAACAAATGGAGCTTCGTCTCCTCCAACGTCAAGAATCTGAAGCTACACCCTTTTCCGTCGCCTCCCACGATTTCCCAGAAATCAGGTAAAATTGAAAACTTGCTTCTCTGATTCTCTCAGTCTGTATGTAAATTGCTTGGTAGCGAGCTATAGTAACCCAGATTCTCTGTTTGTGTATAGAACTTTGCCACGCCAGCCAAGTGGCTGATTTTTTCCCGTCAATCTCGCCGGAGATCATGGTGAGAGAGGCAAGGATCGAGGACTTGTGGGCTGTAGCCGAGACGCACTGCACTTGCTTCTTTCCTCGTTACTCTTTCCCTCTCGATTTCGCCCTCAGATTCAACAGGTTCATCGGGATGATCCTCGGATCCTCCACACCAAAAGGTCGCACAAGATTATGCCTCGTTGCTCGATCACTTGGAATCGACGGTTACGAAACCGGAGGCTCGGAAGGAAGTCACGTAGCCGGTATCCTCACCGTCGATACAGTCGCCGATTTCCTTCCACGCAAAGGACCTCTCAAGCTCAGAAGGTACCTATACTATACCTACCTGCTTGTTGCTGATTCATTCATGGAGTTTTTTGAGTTCGTAACTAGGTTTTTGTTGCTGGTAGGACAGGGATTGCTTACATATCAAACGTCGCCGTTGTTGAGAAATTCCGCAGAAAGGGAATCGCAAAGAGACTCGTCGCAAAAGCAGAGGCTAAGGCAAGAACCTGGGGTTGCCGGGCCATTGCTTTGCACTGCGACCTCAAAGATCCGGCGGCGACGAGGCTGTACACCGGTCAAGGATTCCGGCGAATCAAAGTTCCCACCGGAGCAAACTGGCCGCACCCCAGAGCTTCTACTGACGTTGAGTATTGTTTCATGATGAAGCTCCTCCACTCCACCTCCGCCCATAAATCACCGGAGAATCCATCATCAACAGAATGTGTATAAAATGAAGTTTGAATTCGTGCTATTCATGGGACAAATTGTTATGAAGATCTTCATGCATCACTTTACAATACAAATTGCATATACAATACCAACTAGCAAACTAGACAGTAGAACTTTTGCTATTCCCTTGGCACTGTTTCAGGCAACTCAGCTCTGGTTTCTAACATAAAACAGTTAAGGTTAAGGTAGTGCTTGCAGAATTTGATAACTGGAATATGAGAATATGACAATGGCTTATTTTTTAATATGATTTCTAAAAGTGATAAAATGTTGTGTTCAGGCAATTCAGTCACCTTGACAAACATAGCCAATGTTTATAAATTGAACTGAAAATGTTGAACAAGTTAATTCATTGCAATTTCTTCACATAAGATTCAGATTACTTGAAAATATGGAAATAGATGTTAGGCAAGGGCTAATTTAGAAAAGCCAAGCAACTGCTCCTGTGACAACTCATACCAATCCTCTCTATAAACCTTTTATTTATTTAACCAGGCAAGAGATAGTTCTTATAGTTGCTGATTTCAGTTATTCCCCATTAATGGACCTTCTGTTCTGGATATGTAAAAAATTCCCAAAACACAACACATGTGAGTGTCATCATCACCCAAACTCCAGACAAATCTAACCTTGGATTCCGATGAGAACAAACATCAATTGTCTTTGCTTCATGCACATTTTTCTTTCGTGCAACAGAAAGATATTCCAGTAATCTCACCTAATGGAGCCCCCCATCATTAACTCTGTTACAAAATTCGTATGTATGGATAATGAAGACAAATACGGCTGGCAACAACAACACTACATAAGACTGTGTATTTGCGTGCATAAATATATCTATATATGTTTTGTGTTTGTATGTTTGCCTTTCACTTTGTTATTATCTTTTGCAGAAGATGACGCTGAAGAAAATGGAAGTGGATGATTCTCCTGACAATGTAGGAGAATCTTGTTCGAGTTTTGTGCTCAGACATTACACAGAATCTACTGTTGCGACAGATGATGAATCCAAGCAGAACATGAGACTTAAGCCCACTTGTTTACTTCCTCCAGTGGATCCGCGAGTCAATCTCAGTCTCGATGAGGCCATTGAATACGAAATCAAAAATGGGCGCAAACTGGACCTCAACATGGACAAGAGGAAGCTTCGGAGGTCATTCATCTATGCATGAAGATTCATGATGATGATTATTTTGTTTAAATTTCCCTCTTCATTTACTCTTCTTCTTCTTCTTCTTCAGAACGGTATCCAACAGGCTCTCCGCTCAAAGGTCCAGATTGAAGAGAGCTCAATACATTCATGAAATGGAACAAATGATCAACAACTCGCAGCGAACAATATCGGCTCTCGCCCCCCAAATCGAGAGTTACAGAGAGCAGCGTAAACTTCTACTCTTGCAGAACGATTCGCTCCTCAAACTCATGGAGATTACCTCAAACGAAGCAAAGATACGAGAGAGTGAGTAAACATCGAAAAAAAAAACAATCTTTCTTCACTCACAGATGTCAATGTCCCTAAATCAGTTTGTTGAATTTTTTTCGTTTCCATGCAGTGGAACTTGAAAGAACTCAAGTGGAGATATACAGACTTAAAGAGCTGGAGAAAACCATAAACAAGAACAACCAATGTCTGGCACCAACTTCCGGTCCATTTCTGAGTCTGAAGCCATATCCGAGTCTTGGGTTCTACGGTCTCCATGATCTGTACAAAATGGAAACCGGGTTTGGGTTACAACGCAAAACTGGATTCCGGATCAAGCAGCAGCCGGCGGATGAGTGGAAGATTCCGGTGAAGAACCAAGA
>JAOWBN010209940.1:0-14023 GCA_028565015.1 Pinguicula moranensis | reverse complement strand
CAAGCTTGAAGGGCTTGTGTAACTTGGAAAGGCTCTTGAGAGAACAATGACTAAGCCATGTCCAAGTCCAAGGGGAGAAGCCACATTTCGGTCAAGGTGAAATTAATTCGTGTGTGTGACTTCGAGGCACACAATTTTCTATGTTTTCTTAGACTTAGGGACAACAATAATTCGAACTTGTAACTTATAAAACGGCCAAGGTCGAGTAGAAAATAGGCATTTCAGTTTGTTTTCCACTTTTAAGCTTTTGATACACCATCTCGTTGTCCTATAAGGACTTTTCCAAACTTATCTAAACTTTGGTTTCGAGTTTAATGGCTTCATTCCATAGAAATGTACTGTAGGCATCGTTCTCACTTCTTTATAGGAGACAGGTCAAGTTCTTGACAGCTTGCTCAATAGATTCGTCTCAAGCTACCAACATTGGTGTTGAGTCTAGTCACACGGTTGGCTAGGTTCATATCATTTGATATCAGAGCTCAACTTTGAGCACGTTGGGCTAGCCTTGATATTGTTGGTTCCCGGCTCTATATAGCTGACGGGCCAACTTCTCGTGTGGTAGAATTTATCCTTAACATTTCTTGTACTTTCCTTGCTTATTTATTAAAAAAAAGTGTTCTAGCCAAGTCAAAAACAAGAGGACAAGGGCCAAAGGAAAAAATTCACCCAAAAAAAGAGATTTGCCTACAAAAACATTGAATCCTCTCTTAGCGAAGAAGAGGAACTGTATCAGCAAGAGATCACTTCTTAATCAAATTTTTCTTCAAAGTATTTTTTATGGCAGGAAACGGGCAAGAAGGAGTTCAGCCAACGAACCAAGAACGCTTGATGGAAGCACTAACGACCCATATGAGACAACTCATGGAGGAGGTGAGACACTTGGTGGCTTGGGATCTGCCACAAGTAGCCCAAAACCGTGGCCAATACGATGAGGATGAGGTATGGTCATATGTAGATGAAGGTTTTGTCGAGCCACGAGGTCGGGGAGGGCGAGCATGTCTTGGTTTCGCACCTAGGGGACCAAGGCACATGCCGCAAAGAAGGAGGGACGAGACTCTGAGGAGAGACCGGTACAATGACCTTGGCAATAGCAAGGTAAAAATGCCTTCCTTCCATGGTAAGACCGATTTGGAGTTGTACCTTGAGTGGGAGACAAAGGTACAAATGGTGTTCGACTGCCACCATTACACAGAGCGGCAGAAGGTGAGGATGGCAACCAGTGAATTCTGTGATTATTCCATCATCTTGTGGGATCAAGAGGCGACTTCCCGAAGGAGCTATGGTGAGCCTACAGTGGAGACATGGGCAGAGATGAAGGCCTTGATGAGGAGACGATTCGTCCCTAACCATTATTTTCGTAGCCTTAATAAAACATTGTAGGGACTAAAGCAGGGCTCGAAGAGTGTGGAAGAGTACTACATGGAGATGGAAATCGCCATGATCCAAGCCAACGTCAAGGAGGACAGGGATGCAACCATGGAGATGGAAATAGCTGACGTGGTAGAGCTCCAACACTATGTCAAAATCATCGACATGCTCTACCAAATCATTAAGGTACAAGAACATGCCGAAGGGAATCACCCCAGCCGTAATGAGCTCGTGGAAGACAAGTTCATTCAAAGAGTAGGAGGTCGTACCCGAGGCATCCAAGGACGCCAAGGCAAAATTCGTGACCCCTATTGGTACCAACATTCCAACCCTTGCCCGTAATCAGGACATAAAATATTTTAAGTGCCAAGGAGTAGGCCACATCACGAGTAAATGCCCAAATAAGAGAGTTATGTTGTTGAGCGATAGAGGCAGGTACGAGACCGAGGAGGAGAACGAAGCAGAGGCCAAGGGCCATGATGAAGACCAGGATGTTGTGATGGGCAAGTTGTTGGTTGCCCAGTGAGCACTTAGCACTCGCGCTGAGGACATTGACCCGAGTTAGTGAAAAAACTTGTTCCACAAAAGATGCCACATCCTAAGCAATGTGTGTAGTGTCATTGTAGATGGAGTGAGCAACGCAAATGAGGAGAGCGCTTATTGGTGAACAAACTCCGGCTGCACACCATCCGGCACCCGAGGCCATACAAGCTGCGATGGGTGAACAATTGCAGAGAAGTCAAGGTGACCAAGCAGGTATACATAACCTTGTCCATCGGCGCATGTGAGGAATAGGTATTGTGCGATGTAGTCCTGATGGACACATGCCACCTATTGCTCAGGAGACCTTGGCAGTTCCATGCACAGGCTATGGATGAAGGTCATGCGAACAAATACTCGTTCGTGCACAGTGGTAAGACAATCACTTTGGTGCCACTCACACCGATGCAAGTATATGACGATCAATTGCAGCTATGAGAGAAGAATGGGAAGGAGGCCATAAGAGATGGTGAGAAAAGTGATGAGTGTGGGTCGAGTTAAGAATCAAAGAAGAGAAAGAAGAGGAAGGAGAAATCAGAGTGCCTGGTCACCCGAAAGGATCAATGGATAGGGGCTTCCATCTCACCTTGAGCCTTCTTTGAACTGCTGTGCGAGAGGGTTCTCTGAATAACAAGTCTCCTTGTTGGCTTGTTGCCGAACGACACAGTTTTTTATCTTGCAGGTGCATGGGTGGTACGCCATAGAGTTACACCTACAATCACCTAAGTTCACAAGGAGCAATCACTAGCCAACACAGTCGACATTGGTTAAAGATTCAAAGGAAGGGAACGAACAAGGATCGGATTTGAGGACAAATTCTTTCCAAGGAGGAAGGAATAATGTGATCCGTCCTTCACTGCCACCGACTGAGGTAGGGAGTTTTGAAGTTGCGTTGGTGACTGAGGCATTGACGGTCAAGCACGCGTGCACGACCATGATATTGACGATCGAGCAGGCATGCACGCTTGAGATATTGTCCGTCAAAGGAATGCGAGCGCCAGGGACACTACCGTCGTTCAAAGGTAAGCGAGCGGTAGGGGCAATATCGTTCGATCATGCGATCAAGACCAAGACAATGGCGTGTGGGTTATTGTTGTTCGAATGGCCGACTTCGAATGATGCTCGACTGGGATTTCTGCACCAGGGCCTAATGATCACACCATTTGACCAATCTCATGGTGCATACAAGACTAGCAACAACTTGCTGCGTCCTATCCTGCGCACAGCAGCACAAAGACCGTTCGAGCTTAAGGTCACACGGACAACATGGTGCACTAAGATTTGCTAAAACTTTGTGCCAAGCCCAATGGAAGAACGTGTCCAGTCCACACAGGGACTTAATGACACTGTCCAAAATCAAAGACAAGTAAGGTGGAAGGTCCCAGTCAATTACCCATTTATGAACAAGCTTGAAGGGCTTGTGTAACTTGGAAAGGCTCTTGAGAGAACAATGACTAAGCCATGTCCAAGTCCAAGGGGAGCACCCACATTCGGTCAAGGGGAAATTAATTTGTGTGTGTGACTTCGAGGCACACAATTTTCTATGTTTTCTTAGACTTAGGGACAACAATAATTCGAACTTGTAGGTTATAAAAAGATTGAGTAGAAAAGAGGCATTTTATTTTGTATTCAGCTTTTAAGATTTTGATACACCATCTCGTTGTCCTATAAGGACTTTTTCAAACTTATCTAAACTTTTGTTTCGAGTTTAGTGGCGTCATTCCATAGAAATGTACTGTAGCCTTAGTTCCCACATCTTTATAGATGACGGGTCAAGTTCTCTACAGTTTGCTCAATAGATCTGTCTCGAACTTCCAACATGGATACTGGGTCTAGTCATACAGTTGGCTATGTTCGTATCAAGCTAGCAGGTAGATAAATTGCCCTTGTGTGTTACATATTTCGAGGATATTAGTTGTTAAATTCCCTTTCCTTGTTCGGTAAAGTGGTTGATCTTCTGATTGAATGTGCACTGGTGAGTAGGTGCCATCCAATGCACCCACACATCCCTACATGTACAAAAACAGTGCGAATTATGAATGAAAAAGAAACAATCTTGCACATACGAAGAGTGTTGCAACAAGCAACCAGTTCATCGTAGAGGTTATACTAGTTATGCTAGTCATACCCCATACCCTAGTTCCAAATATGGATGAACTCATGATAATCTTGATGAAACAGGTTATAAACTATTTATATGTGGAAATAGTTCAAACAATTGATGAAACAGGTTATCAAAGCAAATATTGTTCCCAAAATTGCCCGGATGATTAAGCAAAACAAAAACACAACATGACTACTCTGGTGGAAATACTTCCAAAAAGTGATGAAACACAAGCTGTGTATGAATGGCATAAAAATCCCAAGCATGGATGATAGAAAAGCATGAATGGAAGGAAAATTCCAAGTAATTCTTTACTTCTAAACATTGTACTTTATCCCAAACATAAAATAGCAATTCTATACGGGCAAACATTATTTTATTTTGATGGCATAAATATCCCAAGCATGGATGACAGAAAACTATCGATGGCAGAAAAATCCCAAGCAATTCTATACTTCAGAACGTTGTACTTTATCCCAAACATGGATGACATAAAAAGTATGGAAAAAGAAAACTCCCAATCAATTGAATGGACAAGGTAAATACAGTAGAGTATTGATTAAGTTACGGACAAATGCAGCATTATTCATAAAGAGAAACCCTAAATAGTGCCCTAACCTGGAGAATGTAGTATCCGAGCAACCCTATAACGCCAGATCTAAATGCACCCACAAAACATTAGTGAGGCAAGAGTGGCAATTGAAGGGCAATTACAAGTGCGTGATTGTATGCAGAGAGGAGGAGAGAGGAAGAACATCAACCTGAACACGTCGGATGCCTAAATCGTTCACGGGCGAGTGGAGTTCGCGGAAGAACTTAGGAGAAGAGTGCGTCGAGTGTTCGGCAGTAGGGTTCACCCTTCCCTTTTATACCAGGTAATGAGGTAAATCAAATGAATAGTGGGGGTAGTTTAGGGCCTGTTTTGCGCAGCCTCCTTAAAATTATAATTGCCTTATAAGCACTTTTTTTTAAAAAAAAGAGTTTTGCGTAGCCAACCTTCTACTACTTGTTCTTATTTTAAGAAGGTAAACCTTCTAAAAAATAAGCACCTCCTGGCATGCTTTTTTTCCTTCTAAAAAAAGCACCTCAATTCCGGTACTTTGGCGGGGCTCCGGCACGGCAGGGGTGGGGGCCTCCGGCGATCGGTGGCGGCGGTGGCGGCGGGGCTTTCCGGCATGGCGGTTCCGAAAAATTCTGGACCTTCCGAGGCACCTCTATTCTAAAAATAATTATCGTTTAAGTACTTGCGCAAAACACCACCCCTCTTAAAAATAAGAAAAAGTAGTAGAAGAAGTAGTAGAATAAGTAGAAAAAGGTCTGCGCAAAACAGGGGCTTAGTGCAACATTGTAGGAGGTTGAGAGCTGGGAATGATCTGCTTGAATCTGATCGGGTTCTAAGAGATTCTGAGTTTCCTCTGGTTCCTTAGAGTGGGCAGGTTCCTGTGAGGGTACTTCTCTGTCCAGCTCCACCTGAATGGAAGCCTCGCTTGATAATTACATCTCAGTTGATGTCTCAGTAGAAATAACAGGCAAGCAAGGAAAATCACATTCATTTAAAATGGCATACCTACTAACAAAGACTTTCTATCCCATAGCCTATAGCCCTTAGTGCCTTCTTGGTATACAAGAAAAACACATTTAAGGGACCTGGGGCCTAATTTTTCATACTTAGTGTAAGCATAAGTTGCACACCAATACACCCTTAAATGGATCAAATTCTTGTATCTACTGTACCAAACAAATTTCAGACATTTGAAGTCTAAGGTAGATGACGGAATCCTATTGTTTAGATTGGCAGTCATGCTTAGTGCCACTCCCCAAAAAGTTTTTTTTTCAAACCTGAAGTTACAAGCAAGCATCAAAATTTATCTAACAAATTTTTATTCATGCGTTCAATTACCCTATTCTGCTGAGGAGTATACCTCACAGTTCTATGCCTAATAATGCCAAAATCAGAACACATATTGTCAAATAGAGAATTACATAATTTTAAACCATTGTCAGTTCTCAAATATTTTATTCTATTATCAGTTTGGCTCTCAACAAGTGTTTTCCAATCTTTAAACTTCACAAGGCTTTGTCTGTAGTTTTTAACAAGACCACCTAAACCTTTATGCTGAAATCATGTACCACACATAGAAAATACATTTTACCACCATGTGTGGAAACGAGTTCAAGTCCCCACAGATCAGCATGCAAATAATCAAGTCTTTGTTTAGATGAGTGCACACTTTTAGGAAACTTTATTCTATGTTGTTTTCCTAGCACACATGCTTCAAAGAAATCAAGATCAGAGATGACATGCTTCCCTAAACTACCTAGAGAATGAAGAACAGTCAAACCCTTATGGCTTATATGTCCTAGTATCAAATGCCACACTTAAGTATTTTCAGATACAGACACTACTAATGCACAATAATCAACATGTTCTAAATGTCTTTCTTCATAAAATAGAGCCTATTTTTTTCTTCGCAGTTAAAACATTTTTTCCTTTTTTTTAAAACATTTATTGAACCCTTTTTAGCATGAAATGAACATCCAAACTCTTCTAGAATACATAAAGAAATAAGATTTCTTTTTATTATGGAATTTATCTTGCACATGCTTACTCGTTTATCTTCAAACAAATGCAAATGATGGACCTTGTGCCTTCTACTGTGCACTTATTATGATTACCCATAGAGACCATACCTCTTTTTGACTCATTCAGATTATCAAACCATTTTTTGTGTAGACACATATAACACGTGCATCCTGAATCTAGCACTCATTCGTTACATTAATCAACTTCAGATATAGTAAGGACCTCAAACAAATAATAAAAAATATACCAAACTTCAATCTCTTCTTCATTATGTTTTAAAGCAGCCGCATTTGACTCTGGTTTTTCTTATAGCTCCTTTTTCAACTTAAAGCAATACTTCTTTATATGTCCTGGTTTATTATAGTTGTGGCATATTCTTTATTTCCTACATTTCTTTTTTTTTCCTATTATCTTTATTATTATTATTCAATTTAAAGTTTTTTACCAGAATTCTTATTACCATACTGCTTAGGTTTGATATTGACAAACAACACACTTGATTGTTTTATATCATTTCATAATTCCAATTCCTTGGATTTTAAACCAGACATAATAATCTCTATGTTAGGAACAACACCGAAATATTACAATACATTCTTAACAACTAAGAAATCTTCAGATAGGAAATTTAATAGAATCATAGCCAAGCTAGTATTATCTAGTTCATGTTCTGTACCTTTAAAAATCTAATTCAGTTTAAAAACGTTCATCTAAGTTCTCATCAATGGTTTTACAAGAATCCATTTTAAAATAAAACAAGGATCCATTAACAACGATCAGATTAGTAGGAGTTTTAGATGCATATATTGAGTTTAGCTTAGTCCACAAATTTAGAGGGTATTTATTCCCATCAACCTTCTTAAGCATAGAGTCAGACAAATTTAATATGATCAAATTATATGCTTCTTCTTTAACTTCCATCTCTTTCTTTTTCTTGTATTCAGGCCACTTAGTTCGGTCATCTAACAGAGCATAATGAACCTTATTATGAGATAATAAAGCTCTCATTATTTTACTCGAACTATTAAAGTCACCCTTACCATTGAATAGATTGATTTCAATCTTAGTGGTCATGTTTGCTATCAGACCTAAATAGGTTTGCAAACAAAGATAAAACAGTGACCAAGACTAGTGATCAGATAGCAAAAATAGACATAGGGAGTAACATAAAATTCACAAAATCTCACAGAAGAGGCGGCAAGCCTCATAGATATCCATACAGTCACAAAGAGGTGGCAAGCCTCACAAATATCCACAGAGAAAGCTGTAAATAGCCCCAAATGCAATGGCCATAGAATCTCAGAATATTATAAATGCTAGATCTAACGTATCAAAACACATGCAGTGGACATTAACTACTATGGAGGTTAAGCTACCCTTACCCACGAGACTAACTTCTTGTTTAGCCTTTCTAAATAATTTTTCACCGATTATTTTCAAGAATCGCCTCAGAACCCTTCGGATCTAATTGTTAGAACATCATATCTGTCCAAAATTCCACCTAAAGTCAATAATCTGGCTCTGATATTACTTGTAAGGATCTTGGACACCATATATTTTCACATTCGTATGATATTTTGTCCACTGTTTACCCAAGCCTTTATGGTTTTACCCACAAAATACCTCATATCAATAATTGTAGTATTCATTCATTTATACATTTAATATTTTTTCTTATCCTTGGCCGTGTGGGACAAGTTCGCCCAACACTTCCCTTTTTACATTTGATTACTTGTATCAGTTAAGAAACAAGAAGCAACTTGTTGATATTCAAATTGCCAGCAAAGTAGACAATATCTAGTCAGCCATAGTAGACCTCTATTGCAATAAAAGATGAGGAAGAAAAATAATGCAATGAGGTATGAGGATACGTATTCATGTCTCCAAACATCAGAGTTCAAATGATGCGACACCACTAGAGACAGGCAGGCCATGCCGGTTCTGGACCCGGACCCTTAACCTTTCGGGGCTGGTTAACCGGCTCAGACCCCCGTGGCGCGGTTGGCTCTCCATGCCACTCCCTGTTTAACATTTATAATTACGTTGCCTACGTATCATCTATGATTTTATACATAAATTAATTTAAGCCCACGTAGTTCTCTTACTTTACTCACCTATTGGATAACACTCTAGTCATCGTCATTGTTTGGGCTTGTGCTTCTCGTCAGTGTCGTATCAGTATCCCAAGTATCGAATGGATCTTTTTCATTGTACTGTGCATATTCTTGTGTTCTATGTGTAGCAGATATCCAATCATTCAGGCATGTCTCATATTCCAAGTTGAGTGGATGAAGGTTTGAACGTCAATCGTCTAAAATGTACCCTCCTTTGCTAAAGGTTTGTTCTACGGTCACTGTAAAAATTAGACATGCTAGAACTTCATTCGCAATAAACGATAACACCGAAAAATCTCTTGTTTTGCCCTCCTCCAAAAAAGAATATCAAAATCTCAGTATGAGCTATAGTCGTCACCTGTCTGAGTAACAGGACCTAGGGCGTTTTGATGGAGAATTTATTATGTTTTCCATTCCTCCTAGCCTTGCTAAACTAGACGTGCTACTACCTAAGTCACTCCCACTCCTAGGAGTTTGTACAGGAATACTTAACCAGGTTTGATACTTTTCATATAATTTATTTAATAAAATATTTAAAAAATGCGATTGTAGTCCTATAGTCGACAACGAGTAATCTATCCTCGTTGACAAAATCATCATAATAATCGTCGACAAAACCTGGTAATTTTATTCAGGGGTCTAAAATGGTTGCAAAAAAATATAGTGGTATATCTAAAAGATATTTACACCATTTTGCAGTAATAACATCTATACAAGTTGTAAAATTATTTTCATTTTTAAAACTCATTATAATGGATCATATGTTAACACAAATAGGTACAATGAGGTGGACAATTGGTTTATATACATGTAACAATAATTTAGTATATTCATAAAAAAAATCAATAATTCTAAAAGTTTTTCATACTATACCCAATCACTTATGTTTAAATTTATATTTTGGTATCTATTATTCTTAAAACTAACTAATAGATCTTTATAAGGTATATTTTGTTGAAGTAAGGTATATTTTGAGTTCTAACGGATTGCCACTTCTAAGGAAAATTTTATTGCTCTAACATTGTTATCTTTACAAAATTTAAACCAATCTTTTATTACCCTAAGTTTACTCGCCAAAACATTAATAGTACGTTTTTATTGGGTTAACACTTAAATCTATAGTTTTAAAAGCACCTTGTACGCATAAATTAATAATATGAGATATACTATAGGAATTCTGGAATCTATTGTACGTGTCATGAAGCACGTTATATGCGAAAGTACAATAAATTGTGTGTAAACATGCATAACAAAATAATTCAGAATTCTTTTCCCAAGAATCTTGCTAATTTGCACAACTTATAGGGACAAGAGAAGAAGAATAAAGATTATATCTCTTGAAAATCTTATATTCTTGCAAGTAGTCTTCTTTCTTTAGAAGTGTCTAAATGTACACTCTCTATAGAAGTCTACACCACCCTTCTCTTAAAGCTTATACTCCTAAATGTATAATTTTATATGTGAGCACAAAGTGTACTAGCTCAACACTTCAAGTCTAAGAAAAGGAGAATAAAATTTCTTCAAGTTTTTTTCCCCTCAATCACCTACAAACTTTCGGTATTTTCAAGTTTTGTAAAAGAGAAACTTCTCAAAATTCTATCAAGACTCATGAAATGGATCAACTTCTCACATATAATAGCCTTAGGGTATTTATAGAGGTTTCTTAAGCCTTTAGGAACAAATCCTTGTTCCAAACTTTGGACAACTCATATATAAGTGTCATGGTTTCATAAATTGAACTATGCAAATATATATATATATATAACTAATTACATAAATAATTTTACCATTGTATGTAATACTATTGGACATGCAACCTTTGCATGTTGTCTAATTGGTGAAAACTATGTCACATATATATATATATATATATATCACATATATATTTGTT
Source organism: Pinguicula moranensis (assembly GCA_028565015.1). NCBI lineage: Eukaryota > Viridiplantae > Streptophyta > Magnoliopsida > Lamiales > Lentibulariaceae > Pinguicula > Pinguicula moranensis. The sequence goes on along the minus strand of JAOWBN010209940.1, from coordinate 3,422 downwards.
GTAGATATTTTTCACTAACTTGGATATTTCACATATATATAAGTTAGTGCTTTCCAACTAAGATCCAACTAATAAAGTTTTGATGTATGCAATATACATTCCACAAACTTTTCTTTATCATATTTGCTGCCCTATATTTACATACAAGCCTTTGAAATTTCATAAACTCCAAATTTACTTTCACAACTTTCGGTTATTATGAAACTTGACCCTAAACTTTTGAATATTATGAAATGACCTTAAAACTTTCGGTCATTTCATAATTAACCCTCAAGAGAATAGTGTTAAACCCTATAGGTTCTCAATAACTTGGTAATGGATCTTGAATTAACATAATCAAATTATGGTTAATGAATTAAACACTTACAATTCATTAATCACTATCTCAAATGGACATCTAGTCCGCGGATGCAATTTTTCATTAGCTTTTTGTTTTTCTTCCTTTCATCCATGTAAATACTCTATATTATATATATATATATATATATATATATAAATTTGGCTTAACAAAAAAAATCACTAATTCAAATCCATAAACAATGAGTAACCTCTAATAAATTATCATTGGTCACAAATATTGAGAATAGTCATGGAAGAAGACTATCCTTTCCAAAATTAGTTCATGTGTAATTTATATCCTTTCACCTTTCATCATATCCATAATCTTGTATATTGAGGTTATTTATCATCCTCAAAAATATATAAAAAATTTATTATACTGGAAGTCATATCATTAAGTTTTAATTAGAAACTCTTTCTAATTAAACTTGTGCTTTGCAAAGGTTTCTATAACTTCTTACAAGTGGTCATAGGAGTATCTTCTCCCAATAATTAGGATGGGTGAGTTTTTTGTTGATCACTCACAACCTTTCTGTACGTCGAATCATTTCCAAGACTAGTCATTGTTATCCATTTACTGTATAACTCCAAATAGAATCAAAGAGTGACTTCCATACTCAAGATCTCTATTTGGTGATCTCAAGTCTAATGATTACTTACACCCACTATTTTTAAGAGCATCAACCATCGACAATATGATAATCTCTATGAGAGTCAATTCGATATACTCGTCTACTACAAGTATCCATGTTTTTAGTTTAAGTGTTTATACATTATAGTTGATAAGATAAACTATTTCTTTTAAAAGGAATTCGCTTAGGACATGCTAACCTATCCGTATTAGTGATGTCTTATCTCACTAATACTATGTTTAGAGATGTTTAGTATTGATAACATAATTAGAGTGGTCTCATCATCACATCTTTTTGTTATACAGTCTAAATTATCAATACTAGGCTTTACTATTTGGAATGCTATAAATAAAGCAAGTGAATAATCAAATAGTAAATGTTGCTATAATCATATATACAACATTAAAGTGTTAATACAAAGGTCCAACGTGATTGGCCTTATGACATAACATTAACATACCACCCGTATAACTCAAAGTTTATTTGATCACTTTCAATTGGGCTACATAAGTCGATAGTATCTAATATATGATTATTTTATGTATAAGTTCAATATTGAATTAAGTATCCAACCTATTAGGCTGTGTTTGGTAGTAGGTTTACAGTTGTCCTTCTTTGAGAATAACTCTGAGGTTTGTGTGGTGAAATTTTTTTAATCACCCATTTGGTAAGGTTTTTACAGGATAAGGCAATTACAGGGTTTGGCAAGCTAAGCTGTTTGGTAGCCACGAACAATCCATGGACTGTCCTCCATCGAGTTGCTATACCACCTGCTATTATGATTTTGCCATCGACAAGACATAACAAACGCAAAACAAAGTTTGATTGCCTACTCTTAATTTCAAATCCCCATAGATTTTTTGTCATCTCCGAAACCTTAACCCTACAAATCACGGAAGACGCAACCGGAAATCTCGGCGCCGCTCGTGTCCGCCATCCGCCGTCACATGGTAAAGCTACCTACCAGGTTTTCGTTGTGTATGTATGCCCATGTGTACAAAGCAAGTATTCAAACGCAGTTGAATCGCACCACTCCATCCACCGTTGAGCCACCTAGACCATCTGAGCACAGAATCGGAGACGTGAAAGAAGATCCAATCGTCATTGATGGAGAAGACCCAATTTTGAATGTGTACCGCCAACTTTTTCCTCCTGCATTACCCACGAGTATTTCACCTAAACTGTGAAATAGGATATTATGTATGATGATATTTTGTTAGTATTGCAGGATTAGGATGAAATCGTATGCCTATGCACTTTTAAATTCCCTGATTTGGACAAGGATTCTGTTTTTGTTATTTGGGATTTAGTTTCTGTTTGTAATGTTTAGTAGACAAGTAATATGGAACTTTTATGAATGCTTATGTCATGCTATTATATTTGGACCTTATGGTTTTATGAGTGACTGCTATGTGTTGTTTCCTTAGACTTAACTCATTAGACTTGTGAAAAACACCATGTGATTCTAGAAATGATGAAATTATTGTATCTTAATTTATATTCTTGTTCAATTGCAGCATTAGAGTTTCCTTTTTCTTCTTTTACTTGATAGATGGAGGATCATCCGTGTGTTGTCTCAACTTTATTAGATTCCAAATATAACACACATGCACACACTGAAAAATTGTACATGCTGTTAGAAAGAGGTCTGTTGGTCTTCTATCAGCATATTTAGTTATCAGATTTGACATTCTACCCTGGATAAACTGACAGCATTGTTTCATGCACGGCTTTTGTGATCTTGCTATTCTTGGTATGGAGAGAAGTCAAAGAGTAATTTATTTTTGTATTTGAAGGTTTAAGACAAGAATTCATATTTTTTCAATTTTTTGAATTCCTTGCCACTTTTCCTTTGAGAAACGCGTTTGCTCCTTAGGTTGTATGGGACTTATAATTTTTGGCATGTTCATGATTATTCCCCCTTGTCTCTAAATGTTGGAGATGCTACTGATAGTTGAACTGGTACTGCCAACTTGAATATCTTGTAAGAATTTAAACTGAATCCAAATGCAAAGATTTTCATCCCGTCTTATAGACCTTTGATGCCTTCTTCTCCATTTGATGATAGTACCTACTACTATTAAGTTAATTAATGTGGGTGCTGCAACCCAAATTCATGGAATGCTTGTTGGTATTGGAGTGAGTTTGAAGTGATGTTTCACTACATCAATTTGATTCTTTTTGTATGCTGAATTTTGCGCTTCACGGAATGATTGTTGTTGTATGTTGAATATTGATTATTTTGGTATGCTAAATTTTTTTTTTTACTTTTTCTTTCTTTTCCTCTCTCTGGTGTGTGTGGGGTGTAGATTCTCACCATCATCGCCTCTATACAATTAAGTATTGTATTTTAGGTTCATTACCCTGGCCTTAATTTCTACTTTCAACAAATGATTTTGCAGATTTGGTCATTTTCTTCTTGATTATTTGGAGTTGATTCTGCATAAGAAG
>JAOWBN010209929.1:0-14023 GCA_028565015.1 Pinguicula moranensis | reverse complement strand
GATTAGGGCATGTTGATTTTTTTTTTGGGGTTGGGGGGGTTGGGGGGGTTGGGTTGGGTTGGGTTATGGGTACCTAATCTGTACGGTTTTGAACTCTAATTTTGATTTTTCACTCTCAAATATGATTTTGAACTCTAATTTTTTATGCCTGCAATTAGTGTTTGTTTTTTAGGCAAGGGAAGTATGGTTTAGGGTTCGTGCTTTGGAAATGGTCCGTAGGGTAAGGGTTTCGTACTGTTAATTAAATTTTTAGAGTTATGTTTTGATGCTGCTTCTTTACAAGCTGTATTTACAACCCGTTTCTTGTATGCTTCATGTTTTGAATGATTTATTACATTTGTTAATAAAACAAATTTCTCATCCTCAAATTTTAACCAACACCTAATTTAGAGTTCTTTAGAGATGTATATTTGGTGTATTTTTCTTATTTTCTTATTTTCTTGTTTATCTTGCCTTACCTAGCTGTAACAATGTTTTCTTTATATGGCCATTTTCATTGTTAATACCACTGTTCTCTTCTTTGTTTCCTTTGTCAGAGTCGCAGAAATCTAAGCTTATATGAAAGAAAAAGTCTTATGGATTCTGATATTCAATTTTAATTAGAGTAATTAATTTGTATAGTCTATTTCAATGCCCAGTGGTCAAAACATTCAAACAAGCATTAAGATTAGATAATCACAAAATGCATGGAGGAATGTGGAGGAATTTTAAACTTTAAGCAGAAACTCCAAAGCCTTTGCTCAGATAACACATAATACATTTAAGGTTTGGTAACGACTTTGTGGAGGAAAGAAAACATGTTTAGTACTTTTTTATTTTCGAATATCTTAGAATTTTTTTTTTGTTGTATACAAAAGTTCAGCTTCTAAGTACTCTGGCATTGCCATAAATCGGTACAAACATATATAAAAGAAGTATTAAAGTTGACAACTCCATAGCATTTTTATTCTTGTTCTTCCATGTAAGTTTGATTACCCGCAAAACTCTTAAAATGGTTATTAAAGCATATATAAAAGCATTCCTACAAGGTATGTTTTGGTTCCCTATAAAATTCTAAACGTTTATTTAGCAGATTGCAACACATGAATGGTTTGCTGTCGTCAAATTAATATAGAAGACGATGAAAATATGGGAACATTTTTCTTGTTGCTTAAGCTTGTCTCTGAATTAGTTCCTTTGCTAGGTGGTAGCAGCATTAATATGAAACTTTATAAATTTAATTTACTAAGTATATATATTTTCTATCTACATAACCTTTTTTTGTATGTAAATAAAATAATTGGATGTACCCTTTAGTAAATTTTATAAATTTAATAATTTTACATAACCTATTTTCGTATGTGTAGCTTCATTGGCATTCTCATACCCCACATTTTCTGTGTAGTCTATGATGAATAGGTTGGTTACTGCTACGTTCTTGGTTTGCACTAGAGCATTTGTTCTTGCACTGCCAATAATTATTGCAATAGAGGGCTAATCTAGAGACAATGCCACACAGCCTAAGTGTAAGCGAAAGCGTAATAGGGATGCACCTCCTAAGTACCTTATTTTAGGCAAGATTTTGGAACGGTTAACATTCCTTCGACAAATCACTCAAGACTCGAATAGGGAATGCTTTAAAAATTTCAGAATGTCCAGCCAGAGCCATGCATTTTCAGAACTATGCGCAATCTTGCGGGAGGACTATGGTTTGAAAGACGATAAATACGTCTTTGTGGTCGAGAAGGTTGCTATCTTCCTACGAACTTTAACTCACCACCCAAAAAATAGGGTCCTACAGATGGATTTCCAAAGGAGTGGCCAAACAATCAGTCAGGTATTCAATCCGGTTCTACGCGCAGTGCTTAAACTATGTGGCAGGTTGCTTGTTTCTCCTATTCCAGTAGATTCCACATGTTCTGATAAGAGGTGGAAGTCGTTCCAGGTGTGCCTTTCATCTATTTTGGGTCATTGCTTATTTTCTACTTTTTTTGGGGTCATTGCTAGTTAACACTTATTTTATATTATTGTTAATGGTGGTTCTAACTTATAGGGTTGCATTGGTGCATTGGACGACACTTACATTCCGGTGCACGTCCAAGTAGAAGACCAATCACGTTATCATACAAGAAATGGTCATTTGGCCACCAATGTACTTGGTGTTTGTGACATGCAAGGCTGTTTTATATACATACTTGTCGGCTGGAAGGGCCCAGCGGCCAACAGCCGTGGGGATCTCAAGGAGAATCAAGCGTGCGAGAAATCTTAGATGGAAGATACTCGGTTGATGCGCACCTTCAAATTATGCAAGGGAAGCTGGAAATTGTGAAAGCACAGTGCCAAAAGAAGGTCCTTGAAGAGTATTTTCAATAATCCATTTTCAAGCAGTCATATACCAAGGTTTTGCATGAAGAGGAGACTACGTGTTGGGAAATTCTTTTCTCGCAGTTGGATAGGAGTGATGCCTCCTTTGGTTGGACACGTCTGAATCGTTGGAGTGATGCCTCCTTTGGTTGGATAGGAGTGATGCCCCCCGCCACTATGATAGCGAATTGTAGAGTACACATGCTTCTCTGCCCTCATCAATGTTCTTCTTCCATAAGTGAGCTAAGATATGGATAAGTGAAAGTGGATGTTACCACCACAATAGCAAAAAAGACTGCACCGTGCAACCATATGAGCTGGAAAATAGCCGCTCGTGGAAACAAAAGCAAGGAATCGAAGTTATGCTAGTGTTTTACTGTCCCAGAACACGAGACACGTGCACGAGCGTCTAGGAGCTCAGAAATCCCTAAATGAATGGAGACAACAACCAAGAACCACAACATACTACATCACAGACTTCCTGAGGTACTATGATAAGGAAAGGCTTCGTTATGTGCTAAGTAGCCAGGGGAAGGTTGTTGCTCTAAAGATTGCTAGAAAGTTAAACCACCCCCTCACCCCCAAAGCCAACCAAACAACATGTACCTCAACAGAAGAAGTAGACTCCAGCAAAAACAATAGCCCATGGTCAGGGGCTAAGCATCTTTACTGACCATAAGCAGCCCCTATGGCTTAAGCTGTGGTATGTAGGCACACTGCGAGAGAATTTTTGATGGAAAAAGTTACAAGTTGCTCTTAAGGCCAGAGGGTATTTGAATATCATAGTCAGCCCTATCACACCAACCAAGGTCCTGCTATGGGAAGAGGAAATCCATGACCTTGGGACCTTATTAAAAACTGACTCTTAGTGGCTCCTAACTATGTTGAGTGATATACATCTATGGTCACATTATAACATAACTCCTGATTGTCTTAGATGGATAAGAATGTATGGTATACCATTACAGTTCTGGAATGAAAAAATACTAAAGCAGATTAGTGGACAACTAGGTACTTGTGTAAAGATTGATGAGTGTACCCTTAATCACCGTAACCTTGAGGTTGCTCAAATGCTGATACAGACGAAATGGGGCTACAAATACCAACAAAACTTAGACTGATTATTGATGGTATTGAATTGACACTCTATATTGTGGAACTGAACCCTGACTGATTTCCTCAAAGACCCTGGTATGCCTCACTAGCTGCTGAATCAGACTGTAGCTACACCAGCTCATCAGATGACTGTCCCTCTACAGACTTTGAAGCTCCCCCTCATTGTGAAATGAATTCACAAGAGGAAAGTATGATACTGTATGAAGGAAGTTAGTGAGAAGAGAAGCTCAATCAATAAGAGTATACTAGATCAGAAAAAGGGTGGAAATGTCGCACTAGATACTCCTCTTAGTAGCTACTGGATCCCTTAGAAACTTCACTGGTGGCCAGAACCATCGTGTAGGGCTTCCTCCCTAATGCCTCACAGGACCAATTTGCCACAGAATCAAACAGACCAACCACCAAAAAGTGATGATCACGAATCCATACCGAAAAGAAGTGTAAACAATGCTCTGATAGTGTGTCAGCCTACTGACTCAACACAGCTACTAGACTAGCACATTGAACCCCAAGCTCCCAACTCCACATGTTCAAAAGTGCTTTCCACTCTACCTGAAATAGAAGGCTTACATCTACCAGTAGAAAAAACACCCTCTCAAACTGATTTCCCCCCTCGAAGCCATGAAAGTGACACCTTCAACTCCTGATCAGAGGACCTAAAAAAGCCCTCAAACTCGAAGCCAAACCAAAAAGAATAGAGGGCCAAAAAGGAATCGGCTCATCTTACAGGACTGGGTTGACCAGCTATCCCCATCTAAAAAACCCACAACACGTAGCAGGACAGATTGATCTGTCTTGTTATGATTTTCCTAGAGGATGCCTCAGTAATGAAGCTGATTACATAATGGCATTTGGGAGAATGTTAGGGCTATCCTATGGAGAAAATTCAGCAGAGGGGCGCCATAGGCTCATGCAAATGAATAGCCAACTGCGCAGATCAAGAAGATTAGCTACATCTGCTAGTAGCAAGAAGAAATTTAATTGGTAACCCAATGAAAGTTATATCATATAATATGAGAGGTTTATGTAGCCCCAGAAGGAAAAGAAGAATTAGAGAACTTGTATCAATAGAAAAACCAGACTTCATCAGCTTACAGGTAACACAGTTGGAAGTGGTCACCAAAGAGGTATGTAATTTTCTATGGTTTGATAACAATTTTGATTGGGCTTTTCTAGGTTCCGCAGGACAATCTGGAGGACTCTTGTGTTATGGAATGCCAACGACTTCATAAAGCAAAGCCTCTTCTCAGCAGACTGTGTGTTGGGAATCTATGGAACATGGCATCAGGATGATACTATCTCAAATATGGTAAATATATATGGTCCTAAAGATCTACCCGCAAAGACGAGTCAATGGCAAGAAATCAGAACCTTGTACAAAGGGAAAGATGATCAAGGATGCTGGCTAATGAGGGATTTTAATGCCATCCTAAATCAAGGAGAAAGGCGAGGCACAACCCATAAACCAAATCAACAGGAACTATCTCAATTTCAAGCTTTATCTTGGATCTACGACTCACTGATATGCCTCTAGCCAACAGAAAATTTGCTTGGCATCTCAGCTCTCTCGAAGCCATGAGTAGATTAGATAGATTCCTTATTAATGATAAGTGGCTAGGTGAAAATCAAACCTGGCTTCATAAGGAAGACTCTGATCACTGCCCTATTTGTCTCTGTTTAACTGTTTTAAATTGGTAGCCGAAGACTCTAAGGGTACTAGACTCATGGTTCAAAGACTAGCGACATGTAAGCATGATAGAAGATGTTTGGACTAGTACCTGCCCCCAAGGATATGCAAACTACAAAATCCAAGTGAAGATAAAGGCCATAAAAGCGAGCATCAAGGAGTGGAACAAAAATAATTAGAACAGCCTGTCAGCCAGAAGGACACACTTCCTGGGAACACTTGAAGAAACTAGAAAAATCATGGAAACTTGACTTGACGCATTAGATGAAATAGCCCTTCAACTGCAAGATGAGCTAGCAAAAATCAATACAACTCTGGATGTATCAAGCTACCAGAAATCTAGAACTAGATGGCTGCAACAAGGGGACTACAATAGTGCTTATTTCCACCGTATAGTCGTCAAAAACAGGAAAATGAACACAATCCTTGACGTATGGAATGAGGGATAGTAAATTAGTGACCCTGACAGTGTAAAGAACTGTTTCTACAACCATTTTGCAGAAAGATTCAGGGAAGATTATTGGTAAAGACCTCAACCACTAAACATGTCCTTCAACAGACTAAGTCAGTCAGATGCTATAACCCTCCTACTCCCATTCTATGACTTTGAAATCCATCAAGCAATCCAGGATTGTAACAGCTCCAAATCCCAGGCCTCGATGGATTAAATTTCAAGTTCATACAACTGTTCACCCCCCTAATAAAGGAATACCTCCTACAACTCTTTAGGGAGTTTCTACAGGAATTGTAAGCTTTTCAAAGGAACAAATGCAGCCCACATCACCCTTGTAGCCAAAACAAAAAACCCCTAAAATTGCATGACTATAGGCCCATCACACTAATGGGTGCTATACCAAAGATCCTTTCCAAAGTGCTTGCAAACAGTCTTAGGCCCCTGCTCCCACATATTACATCACCTCAACAGATTCCTTTCATTAAGAACAGGAAGATCTTGGATGAAGTGATGATAGCAAATGAGGTTTTGGATGAATGCAAGAAGCTGAAAAAATAGGCCCTGGTTCTTAAGGTGGATTTTGAAAAGGCGTTTGATACAGTGAACTAGTCTTATATCTTGAACATGATGAAAGCCATGGGATTTCCTGAAATATGGTGCTTCTGGATTAGAGAAACACTTCAGTCAGCTTCAAGTTCAGTCTTAGTGAATGAAAACCAAACTAGGGAATTCTATACTCAAAGGGGACTGAGATAGGGGGACCCACTCTCCCCTTCTCTCTATCTCATTACAACTGAGAGCTTATCCAGAATGATCAGCAATGCAGCAGATTTGAACCTCTTCAATGGTTTGGCAGTAGGTAGGAATAAAGTGCAACTAACACCCTTATGTTTGGCCAATCTAAATTGAAATCTATTATAACCTTTAAGTCCATCTTACTGAACTTCGAGCTGCTCTCTACCCTCAGAATAAATTTCCACAAAAGCAGCTTAGTTGGACTAAACATAGACTTGGAAATGGTGGCTGAGATGGCAGAATATCTAGGTTGTAAAATAGAAAAGCTCCCCTATAGGTACTTGGGTCTACCGCTTGGAGGAAATCAATAGACTAGAATCATGTGGCAGCCAGTAATAAATAGGTTTTCAGAAGGTCCTCAACAATTGGATAGTCATACAGGGGGAAAACCATCTTGCTCAACTCAGTGCTTGCATCCCTTCCTGCACACTATTTCGGCTACCTAAAAGCTCCTTCGATAGTCATACACAGGTTAACAACAATTCAGAGGGATTTTCTTTGGGGCAGATCCAAGGAACACAAAAATGTTAGTTGGGTAGCTTGGGAAAAAGTAACTACGCTACTGGAATGGGGGGCTTGGTATTAAAAATATCAAAAATCAGAATAATGCCATGTTGGCTAAATGGGGAGTAAGAATCCTCTCGGGTGAAAAGTCTTTAGCCATTGATATTTTACGGTAAAAATATGCCAAACAAGGCAGTCTAACAGTGGCAAACTTCAGGGAGCTCAAAAGGGTGGATGGACACCAGACCAATGGCCGAAGGTATAATAATGCAACTAAATCTAGGCGGTGGAGGGAGATCTGGAAAATAATGAGCTCCAACTGGATAATGAACATGATCAAGCTAAAGCTTGGCAATTGTGAAGATATACAATTATGGATAGATAGCAGGCATGGGAAAATGAATTTTGCTACAAAATACACCAGACTATACAGACTTGAAGCTGATAAGGATGCTCAAGTAGCTAATAAAGGACAGTGGCAAGCAAACATTTGGAACTGGAGCTGGCAATGGAGAAGAAATATCATGAGGCCGGCTGAGTCGCTAGAAATGGCTGAGTTACTAGAAAACATTGAGGGTATCTCCCCTGATCTCCTAACAAAGGACAAAATTGTCTTTTGAGGGAATGCAGAAGGTGTCTACATGGTTAAAAATGGATATGTTCAGATCAGTGCACTCTCATCCCCCCTTCTCCAGCCATGAATTTGATGGCCTCAAAAGTATTTGGAATGCCTTCACACCAACAAAAGATCATGATCTTCAATTGGAAATTGCTACAAAATGGCATTCCAGTCAAGCAAGTACTACTACAAAGACACATCATACCGCCAAGCTCAAATGATAATTTTACACTTTGCTTAGCTCATGAAGAAACTACCAAACATTTATTCTTTGTTCTAAGTCTTTGCAGGTATGGATTAAGCAATTGCAGTGGCTGAAAATTGATGCAGCAGAGACAATATCAACAACCCCTGACCTACAGGCATTCAATGAACAAAAGTCTGAAAGAATTAACAAATGAGCTTGGACATCCATCTGGTTAGCCACAACATAGATCTATGTTATAGAAAAGCAGGAACCTTGTCCATTTTCAGAGTAAGGAAATGGTGGTAGAAATCATCCTGCATATTGTCCATTGAGAAACCTAGAATTGGACAAAGGCCAAAATACCCCACTATCCTTACTCTTTTAATGATTGGCGGTTAAATCTCCCCTTATGTATAACAAATATATGACTCATGGAGACATGCTGATAAATTTGAAGGATGAGTAGGGTAAGCAGATATGATGTCCCCAGCAAAAGAGACAGCTTAGATTTCTCAATTTTAAGTGGATTGGCTATTGAACTAGTATATGATTGGGGAAAGAGAGGAAATATTCAGAATGCAGAGACAGGACCTCACATGCAGTCAGGGAAATTGGTTTTATTTCTTCTTCATTGTACCTTAACACTCACAACTAACCCTGTTTCTTCTGACAGATGTAGTTGTAAGAGGAGCGGTCTGTGAAAGTATGGTATGGAGTAGATACTTACTACAGGTGGAGACACTCCAGGAAACTGAGGGATGGAATCACAATAGACAAATTGTGTGCTTGAGGTAAACAGAGCTTTTCTGCTCCCCAGGTAAAATGCACACTGCACCCAAACTCTTGAACACCAGATTTTGAACAAACAGGCAATGAGCAATGTTTTTAGAGTACTATACTGTGAAATATAATTTTTATGCTCTTGTATTATCCCTTCACTTGTTGGCGGTACAGTTTAAACGCTGGATTCAAGGGATCACCCCCCTTCCACCCCCACCCCATCCTAGAATATTTCATTCAGAGTCACTGATCATGAACCGCACTACTGAAGCAAGAGCAGAATCTTAACATGGCATCATGATCTTGACACAATGCAAGAGTTTAAAGAGACCATGCTATCATATATTTGGTAGTTGGCATATTTTGAAAGAATAGTTTATGCAAACCACAGAGAGTCAGAGCTGATGGAAACGTGAAAAATTAAGCACATATGAGCAAACCGAGAGGCTAAAAAATGTAAGCATTGGACAAGAATGGGACATTACATCAGATGGTTAAGAAGCTATAAGGTGTATAGGCAAAGCCTTGTTAACTACCACGTTGAAGACTTCTGTAGCCTTATCCATGGCGGCCTGCATAGTCTAAAGTCAATAAATCAATGCCATATTAGCTAGTAGACCACAGAGCTAAATGGCAATCTTACGATTTTGATGCTATAAGGTATAGAGGCAGAGTTGGTTTTTTAGCAGGGTAAAGACCTTTGTCGTCAGTAACATGGGAACCTGCATAGCAAAGAGCTAGTTGATCACTATTGCGTACCCACCTTGCCCATGCACATGTATCACATGTATTATGATAGGTGCCCTCTGTTGTATGTCTTTTCTTTTCTTTTCTTGTTATTGGATCGGATCTCCCTTGTACATACTTTATATTTATATTGAATTTTGGCATAACAAAAAAAAATAATCAAGGTCTTTGAGCCTATCATTTTTTATTTTTCTAGTAATTTTGCATTTTTCAAGTTCATTTTACTTTTTTTTTTACCTTTAATGTTATTTTTGGTTCCCTGGAGATGATTGTTGTAAAAAGGGATAAAAGGGGGGTGGGGGGAGGTGAATGAGCAGGAAATGGCCAAAGAAGGCAAGAGGAGTTTTAAAGAGTTTGGCGCCCGCCTTCACTGAGCTACCCCCGTCGAAAACAAGCAGAAAGTGGTTGTAGTGTGTTGGGCACCCGCTACCACATATTTTGGTGCACGACACCGAATGACAAAAGCTTTCCAAAGAAGATTCTGGCACCCACCAACAATGAGCCAGGCACACGCCACAACCACCAATGTCAAAAAAGATTCTGGCACCCGCTAAGAATGAGCCCGGCGCATGCCACAGACCACCAATGATGTTCCAAGGAAAAATCTGACCCCGCTAGCAACCATCAGAAGGCATTGACCTATATTTTTTATGGCTGCCAAAGACCAACCTGGCATAAGCCTGGGACGACCAGAATTCATGAACCAGTGATTCTGGTAGCCACCACTAACCTTCTGGTGCCTGCCATCTGAGTAGAGTTCAGCGGGAAAAGGCAATTTCGGGCTAAATTGTTTTGCCCCCACCAAAAACCTAGGTCTATAAATACCTTTAATCCTAGTTTTTTCAAAAGCTTTTCATTCTTTATAACTACCATTTCTCTCTATATTACTCCTTCCTTGAGAGCTTCTCTCTTTAGGGATTTTTGAATTTACTCCTTGCAATTTATCGCGATTAAGCGGCGATGATCTGAATGCTGAGATGCTTTGTGATCTTGTATGATCCTAGGTGAGTCGTGTACTAGATCACCCTTAGCTATACCTGATGGGGGGATGGCGAGAAGACTAGGGTTTTAGATCAATTCCAAGGATGCATATAATATTGACTGATTAGGAGCAATAGTGGTGATTGAATTTTCCTATTTCTTGTACATATTTGTTTTTATTTAATGAAATTTGGTTTAGCCAATTTTTTTTTATCACGATTAAATAGAGAGAAGGATTTCAACCAACAAATTGGTGTTTGCCAATAAACTCTTGATCCATTGGGAGAAATTTGGTTGTTGACCAAATAGAAAAAGGAAGGAATTTATTTGTGTTTTTAGATGCATTTTCTATTGGAATATACTATTTTATTGCTTTCCTCATGAATTTGTATAGCTAAACCTATTGCATGGGTACTTAATTGATTTTATTTGCATTATAGATTGGTGTTGGTGTTCATTATGACTTAAGAGGTTGGTGTTAGGGCTTAATTATTGAATTGAATGATGGTTTGTGGTTACTCTATAGTAAATTGATCACCTCTATAGGAGACTTTAGACAATTTAGGAAATTTGGAGAATCGGTCGACCAAACATCGGCTTAAAGTAGACCAAAATAACTAGGTACCTAAGTTAATAATGACTCGGTATATTTTTAAGTCCTAGAATAGACGCTCGTGATCACATCTTGAGGGATTCATGTGCACTAAATGGACCCCTCGCAGCAGTGATTGCAAAAAATTTGGAGACTCCTTAAACGGATCTCCATAGCAATTAGAGGATGAGTCACTAACCACCAACCCTGGGTTCCCGTGCACTAATCAGATCCCACTAGGTTTGTATGTTAGAATACCACTCCAAATCATAATGTGAATAGATGAAGCTATGGCACCCATACATTCTTCTCTCTCGACTTTATCCCGGGTAATCGATTAAGTTGTTTTATTGTTGGTTTATTAGATAATCCATTGATTAAAAATGACAAGAAACCAACTTGTGTTTAATTGTTTTCATTTGACACTTCATTTAGGTAAACACTAGGTTAGTAGTAACTTAAGATTAGTCATCATGAGTCCTTTAGAGATTCAACCCCATGGTGAACTCATCGACTTTACACAGGTCCATTCACTTGCAGGTATTATTACGATAGGCAAAGTATAACCTTTCTAAATGTCTTGCAGGGTAGTGTGTGTTAGTCTCCTCGGTGTTGCTAACCCATGAGCTACCTCGGATGAGGTATTACTTTCTAAGGAGCATGGTGGCTTCCTTTAATTTTCAATCAGGCCCCCCTTTTGTTGTTGCATGCTAAGCATAGGAAGTATGATGGTTGTTGGTGCTAGAGTTTCTCCCTTCTCTTTTCTTTCCATTTTCTCCTTTTTTGTTTCATAGTGGGGAGCCCTACGACTCACTTCATCCAGGTCATGAGTCATCTTGAATTGGGTAATGCACGTTGCAGATGCAGCATCTTCGAAGGTTTTTGTCCCATGACATTTTCAAAAATAGGCGAGTAATTTAAAGAAAGCATCATAAAGGATGCATGCCATGGGAATAGCTGCAATACCTCAGGCGGGCGCTTGCTACATCGGGGAAGTGGTGGCAACAACAATTTGGTGAATGATGTGAGTGTTGTGCCAATCACCTAGGGTCAATGTAACAACACTTTTATATATATATATATATATATATATATATATATATTTTGATAGGTAATTTTATTTGTTTATTTCCATATTAAAATTGTACACGAGAAAGGCAATGATTTATCCTCCAATTGAGGATTTGATCATTCCTAAAAAAAAAGTAACAAAAATCATGGTGGAAAAAACTGGCTACACAAAGTCTTGGGAGACGAATCCAATCTGCAATCGTCACTCCCACTGGTGGTCGTTCAAAAGTAGTGAACCAATGCCAGGATTGAACCTTGATCTTTTAAACAACTTTAGCTTGATTAAAATTACCATCACGAAATCGAACATCATTTCTGACATTCCAGATATTCCATGTAATACAATGCCATATTGTTTTCCATAACTCACGTCCACGTTTTCTCATCGCCATACCCATATGTGCTACAAAGTGAATCACGGGATCCGCATGGCCAATATACGTATATCCCATCCAGTGATAAATCTATGCCCATAACAAATACAAGGATCCACATGTGAAAAACACATGCGATGTGCTTTCTAGCACCCCACAACAAAAGCTACATAGGGACATATCTGCTGAAAATTGCACCCCATGATAAACAAGATTATCTACCGTAGCTAGACGAGACTGTAATAAACGCCAGCAAAATGCCATAACCCTGAATGGTGATCGTTTACCCCATATGGAAGCAAGTTGTGGTCGTGGTGCAGAAAAATAACCCAATGATATACGTTGTACACGATACCCAGATCTCAAAGAATACATTCCTGTAGTGTCAGCAATCCAACGCCAGCCATCACCTCCCGGCTGTGGTAAAAAACCTATCAACATAGCCTCAATCTCCTGTATCCATACCACCTCATGAAGGCGAAGTGGTCTACACCAGGTCCATATCAACTGCGAACCCTCATCTTCATGAATCCATTTGGCCGAGATATAAATCTGATGATCACATGCCAAAGGATATAGACGAGAATAACTTCTCGCAAGAGTGCCCCCATCCAGCCAATTATCTTCCCATAACCGTGTCCGATCACCACTTAGTACCCGTCTCTTCATCCCCTCCACAAACCAAGATGATGCACATAGAATGGAATACACATCCTTCCACCATCTCGAATGACCGACACGAACAGACACATCTGTCCAATCCCCGTCCCCTCTCCGAATATAATTATGCATGTCAATATCTCTCCACTGACCAGCTATCCCTATTCGTAACCTCCAACACCATTTAGCGAATAAAGCAACATTAAACAAACCGAGATCAAGAAATCCTAACCCACCACATTCTTTACTTTTGCACATATTCTCCCAACTTATCCATGCAATACCTTTAGAAGTTCTAGAATATGTTGACCAAAGAAAGGTTGTACAGATTTTAATCATCTCCTTGATAACAGACTTAGGTGCTTTATATAAAGAAAAATAATAAACTGGCATACTACATAGAACACTCTTTATCAAAGTCACCTTACCACCAAAATTAAGGAACTGATTCTCCCAGGATGCGGTCTTCTTACTCATTGCCAGAATAAGGGGTCTCCAAGAATGAATATAGCATGGATTACAACCTACCGGAATCCCGAGATATTCAAAAGGAAGAGACATCACATCACAATGTAACTCTCTTGCAAAGCTCTGCTGAGTATCAGGTGAAATATTTAAACCCAATATGCTACTCTTCTTAAAATTTATACATAACCCAGATATAAGCTCGTATAATCTAAGAATAGCCTTCATACCTTGAACATTCTGAATCGTTCCTTTGCCAAAGAACAAAGTATCATCTGCATATAATGAATGAGTATAAATTGATTCCCCACATGGAATCCCCTGCAACACTCCAATATCAACTGCACGACGAAGTAATAAATTAAAACCCTCTGTGGCAATAACAAATAAGAATGGAGACAAAGGATCACCCTGTCTGAGTGCACGATGAAAATAAAAAAATACACGATGAAGCTCCGTTGACCAGGACTGAACCTAATGCCGTCTGTAGTCATGCCCTCATCCAAAAAATCCACCTCTCAGCAAACCCCATTTTTCTCATCATATTGACACAAGAGTTAACAGAGCATAAGCCTTTGCAAAATCAACTTTCAAAAAGATAGAAGGATCCTTTGATAATTTGACATAATGCAATAGTTCGCAAGCAAG
>JAOWBN010209918.1:0-14024 GCA_028565015.1 Pinguicula moranensis | reverse complement strand
CAAGGTAATGTGAGCCGCATTGCTCCCGTTTGCTAAGGAGCAGTTCCTGAAAATTCCAGAGAATAACAAGCATATGTCAGATTTAAGCAAATGGAGAAAATGCTTAATGAAATAGAAATTAAAACTATCCAGTCCAGGACTTTTGCTGCTACCACATTTCTTAACTGCTTCAAGTATTTCTGCTTTCTCGAAAAGTGCTTTCATGAAGATTTTTTTGTGCAGCAAAGATGGTGGTAAAATTCATGTTGGTCACCTTTGGTCTATTGTGGAGTGTTTCTGCATATCTATTGCCAAAGTGTTTTATGAAACATTCTTTCACCTACTCAGGTTCCTCTAGCAAGCTATTTCCTTCCCAAATGCCATGGATTGAAGTTCTTTGTCTATTGCTATTAATGCATCTGTGGAAGAAGGATGAGTTAGCATCCCCTTGCTGCAGCCATGCAAGTCTTGATTTCTGGTATTTGGTGCTAATTAGTTTATTGGTAACTGTGAAGAGGCGCTCATTGAGTGACAGAACATGACTATTATTCACAGGAACCTGTGTAGGTACATCTTCTTGTTCAACTTCAAGAGTTATCCTATTCAATTCTAACCGGAGCTCTTTTTGTTCTTTACTCAAGTCTCTTGGGGCATGCTTATTCCACCTTCTAATCCCTGCTTTTATTGCTTTAAGTTTTTCTTTGATTCGGTAACTAGCATAGCCTTGGAGTACAGTGTTGCACCATAGGTTTGTGACTAGATCATTGTATGCTTTATTATGCAGCCAGATATTTAGAACCTGCATTTTTTTGGGGCGCCTATTTTGATTGTTATTCACGAGACAAATTGTACAATGGTTGAATCATCCTTGGCCAGTCCTGATTGTACCCGTTGATTATGTGGAGACTTTAGCCATTGCTCATTAACCAGGAATCTATCAAGCAGGGTCATGGCCTTTAGTCGGGGTAAATGCCAGGTATATCTTCTCCCCAACATTCTAAGATCAAAAATTTCCATCCGAGATATAAACTCTTGAAATTCCTGTGTTTTTGAGTGCATTGTAGTACCTTTTCTTTCCCACGAATCTAATATAGCATTAAAGTTTCCCATTAAGCACCACTTTTCATGATCTTTCCCGAGTTTACATTTCAGTAACTTCCTCCACTGAAGTTGTTTTAGTGTTCTGTCATTTGGTCTATATACATTGATCATGTTTGAGATCATTCCATCCTCCTTTCAGATACCTACTGCACCCACAAAACTCTCCCCATCAAATATGTTATGTCTTTGAAATTTGTTGCAGTCCCAAATACATATCAAAACACATGTATGTCCTCTAGCACTCTTGTATATCCAATCAAAGTTCGAGCCATACCATAGGGATACACAAAATCTTTTATCTACCTGCTCCATTTTTATTTACTGAATGCTGATAAAATCAGGTCTCTGATTTATGATGAGTTGTCTGAGTACATCTCGTCTTCCTTGAGTACATAGTCCCCTTACATTACAGGTGAGTAATTCATGAGGAACCTAATGTCTCTTTCCTCAATGGTGACAGTTGCTGACTAATGTCTATTAGCATATTTTTTTGCTTCAGTGGGGCATGATTCATAAGAGATACCTAGTTGTTTCCATATGTCCATTATGAAGTCTGCTTCCTTGTGTAATGGATTACAAAGAGTCAGAGGGGAACTAACCGAGACTTGCACAGATAATTGATCTAGCGAATCATAAAAGGAAGCAAGATTTTTTTCTCTCACATGATCATTGTCTTCCCTAGATTGGCTTCTGGTTTAGGTCTTGAGCTTCTAAGTTTCAAGCATCCCACCATCTTGTTAGTGGGACTTTTAGGTAGGGGGTCCACCCAGGAAAGAGGGTGAATTCATCATGTGTTGATAAAATCGGGATGGGACGGGTTCATAAAATACCCAAAAGGTTATAACCCCAAAATTAAAAAAAAAAAACCAATTTCCCGATTCCCGATTCCCCGAACCCATCCCGATTCCTAATTATCCAACTTATTTTGTGTAATCGGAAATTCGGTCAGTCTGGATTTGGGAAACCTGAATCCAGATCGACCGTTTGGCCACCCTAGCTAGGGCATTGCAGAGTCTAAGTGGCATATGGCATAATGCAAATGTTCCATAAGTGCAAGTTAAAGTGGTCTTCACTTGATGTTCCAGTGCAATATAGATTTGATTATACCTTGAGTAACCGTCAAGATAACAATAGTATTTGTGCCCTGCAAGCCTATCCAGCATTTGATCAATAAATGGTAATGGATAATGATCCTTCTCGTGGCTTTATTTAGTACTCTCTAGTCCACGCAAATCCTCCATCTAGTTACTGTCCTCTTAGGAATGAGTTGATTGTGTTCATTTGCTTCAATTGTCATTCCTCCTTTTTTGGGAACACATTGTACTGGGCTGATCCAGTTACTATCCGAGATTGGATACACTACCATAGTGTCTAGCCACTTCAGAATTTCGTTTTTACCACTTCCTGCATAATATGTTTTAAACGGTGCAAAGTAGCTACCACTAGCTTGCTTCCTCCTTCTGAGAGTATTATGTACATGCATAAAGATGGGTTGATTCCTTTTATGTCTGCCAAAGTCCATCCTATAGCACACTTGTGATCCCTGACAAACGCAACAAGCTGCTCTCTTCCTATTGAGAAATATTGCTTGAAATAATCACGGGCAGGGTATTATCATTGCCCAAAAATGCATACTTCAGATGTGTGTGCAATGGTTTGAATTCCAGAGTGGGTGGTTGTTCGTTGAAGCTAACTTGGGGATTAGGTCCCTCAACCAACTCTTCAAAATAAGTGTTGCTATAAGTTCTGTTAGCCTCAAGCCAATTACCATATTCTTTGACTCCTGGTTCCTACAAAATGGCAAGGTAAGTGCTAACCAAACAATTCTCCACATCACCTCTTTGATATCTAACGTCTTTTATAGGTAGTTTACTTGTTGAATCTATCATTAGGCAATCTTATTGGTGATATGGATGTCTCAATGGTTGAAATACATTGAACTTGACCTCTTGCTCTTGGACTCTAAGTGCAACCTCTTCCTTTTGAACATCAATCAGTGTACCTCCTTTAGCTAAAAATGGCCTCTCCAAGATAATTGGTATGTCACAATTTTGCTCCATGTCTGAAATAATAAAATCAGCTGGAAAAATGAATTCATCCCCTTTAACCAAGACATCTTCAATTATCCCTCGGGGGTGCTAAATGGATTTGTCTGCCAGATGCAAAGAAATAGTTGTAGGGTGAGCTTCCCCAAGTCCAAGCTTCTGAAAAATTGACAGAGGTATAAGATTAATGCTTGCACCTAAGTCACATAATGATCTTGTAAATGTAGAATTTCCAATGGAATAAGGATTAGTAAAACTCTATGGATCATTCAGCTTGGGTAGAAGTTTCTTTTGGAGAATTGTACTGCAGTCTTTAGTCAGAGCTACTTTTTAGTAGTCTTCAAACATTGTTTTTTTGGACAAGATGTCCTTTATGAACTTCACATAACAAGGCATTTGCTCCATCGCTTCTGCAAAAGAAATGTTAATATGCAGCTTCTTAAATACTTTAAGAAACTTTTGAAATTGTTTGTGTAATTCTCTTGTTTCATTCTCTAAGGAAACGGTATTGTTTGCTTTTGATCATCCTTCTTTTGGAGTGTAAGTTCTTCAGAACTTTGTGGGTTTTCCTTTTTTATACTTGGGACATCATTGGGGGTGTTCTCTGCTTACCTTCCACTTCTCAAAGTTATTGTTTGGTATTGTTCTTTGGGATTTATTTTTGTATTACTTGGCAAAGTTCATTGAGGTCTTTTTGCTAATTGTCCCACTCGAGATTCCAAGTTTCTCATAGACACTGTATGATCCTTAAAATTGGCTCTAGTTTCTTGCATGAAACCATGTGACGTTGTGGTTAGCTGTGCTATCAATTCTTGACTATATTTTGTAGCCAAACCAACTGATTTATCAGATCCCCTAATGATGGACATTGCTATGATATTATTAGTGACCATGCCACTTGTTGATGAGATGGGAAAGGTCTTGGTCCTGGAGGGTTCAGTGTATGTTGGCTATTACTCCAGGAGAAATTTTGATGATCATTATTCCTTGGGTTGAAATTTGTACGCTCAAAGTTGTTGGGATATCTTGGCTTATTTTCTACATAGTTGAGTTTCTCAATTGGGATATTATCCGTTGATGTTACTTCCTGACATTGTTCTAGAGAGTGAGGTCCTCAACATGCTTAACAGGATAGTTGTTATACCATCATCACTGGCCCCAGTGACATTCCTTGATTTATTAATGTTTCAAAACGAGTGCTCATGGCCTTCATGGCGACTGTCAAAGCATCCACTTTGTCTATCTCATATCTTCCCTCACTCTTTTATGATTGTCTCTTTCAGTAGGCCATCTATAACACTTTTGGGCCATTGATTCCAACAATATATATGCCTCATTGTAAGATTTTTTTCATGAAAGTGCCGTTAGCTGCGACATCTATCTCTCATTTTACTGTGCTTTCTAATCCATTCTAGAAGGCCTACAACCATTCCCAGTGTGGTAAACCATGATTCGGACAGCTCCTCAAGAGGTCCTTAAATCTCTGCCATGCTTCGTACAAAGTTTCCATGTCTCTCTGTTTAATTGATGTGATCTTACTTAAGATTCTTGCTATCATCAAAGTGGATAGAACTACGTCAAAAATTGCTTCCTCAGGCCATACCATGTATGAATTAAATCAGGAGGTAGTGACTGCAGCCACCTTCGAGCTTTGTCCCTAAGTGAAAATGTGAATAATATAAGCTTAATAGCATCCTAGGTGACACCAGAGTACTTAACTGTGTCATATATTACCACAAAGGCACTAACGTGTGAGTTGGGATCCTCCGTGGCTGATCCACCATATGTAGAGTGTTGCATAAGCAACTGAATTGTGGTCGTCTTAAGCTCTAATTTTTTTGCATGTACGATTGGTCCTCTTATGGAAGGAACAACTTCCTTACCACGAGGAATTGCAAAGTCTTCCATAGGGAGGTCATCCTTATTTGGCACCCCTACTATTTTAAAGTTTTCTATCTCTTATTGGCATTCCATTCTTTCCTGCCATTGAGCTCTTCTTCGGGATTGGAATGTCCATTCAATTTTTGGATTCTCTTCACCATATGTTTCACCCTCCGAAGGGTTCATGCACACCTTAAATGGAGTTTCATGAAGTTAAAAATAGTCAAACAAAAGTCCAATATATTTAAAAACTCGTGTGGAATTGATATTGCTAATTCTAGCAATCCCCGGCAATGGTGCCAAAAACTTATTGCGTATGAAACTTGCAAGTGTACCAGTTGCAAAAGTAATAAAGTGATGAGAGGAGTATCGAACCACGAGGATTGTAGTTAAAAAGCACCCAAATTAATGGGTTTCATATAAGTTGGACAAACGAAATCCTGAGTTGTTAACTAATTTTTTTGGGGGGGATAAGCCAAATTTCATTAAGAATAAAAAGTAGAATGTACATGAGAAATAAAAAGAAAAAAAATACAAACAAGTCCATAGTGGCTCCTAGGGGGAAAACACTAGCTATTATCATTGTGATTGAGCTGAGAAACCTGCATCTTCTTCATACCCCCTTTAGATATAGCTAAGGGAGAACTGGTGTATGGCTCACCTAGCGTCATAGAAGATCACACAGCATCTCAGCATTCAAATCATTGCCATTATCCACTTTTTACCAAGTATAATGTCATGGTTGTCACATTGTCAACGCACATTGTAGGGTTATGGTACACAACTCGATTAAAATGGTGAGCTATCCATGTACTGACAGAAGGGGACCTCCTTATCTCTGATCGTAGACAATATTTCAGAAAGGAGACATGGAAGAGATGTGGTTGCAACAATCAAAGGACTATGATGCTATAAGGTTAATAGGCCGAGCCTTGCTAACTACTATAGTAAAGGCTCCTGCTGCCATACTTGTAGGGCGGACTGCATAGTTGAAGGTCAGCAGATCACTATTACAGTAGCCATTAGGTCTTTGCTTACTGGACTACAACAACAATCTCATGACTTTGACACTATAAGGTGAGCAAGCAGAGTTGGGTTTTTTGGCATTGTAATGACCCCTGTAGCCATTCACATGGAAACCTGCATAGCTGAGAGGCACTTGACCAATGCTGTGGAACACACCCCTAGTTTAACTAGAAGAGCTATGAGCTATGTATATTGTTTTTATTTATTACTTTCCTAATACTTTCTTTTCTCTTGTAAGAAACTTGTACATACTCTTTATTATTAATGAATTTTGGCTTAACAAAATAAAATGATAGAAGGGGAGGTAGTCCGTATAGCATGCAACTCAGGTCACTTACTAGAAATAATAACCAGTAGCATCTACCCTAAAGATAGTACATAATGATCCTGTGAGAGAAAGATCTAATCAGCTCGGAGAAAGAACATTGTGGACTTTGAGTTTCATAAGCTTTGATCCACCCACTTTCCTGTCACTCATTGGAAGGCTAAGTGACTAAAATGTTGATGCTTTGATGTGTGGTATAATCTGACATTCAGAACCTGCCACAGATTAATTCCTAGACACCTTTAGTCACCGTGTGCTTTGGGGTTTTTACTTTTTCCTAACTTGCACCTTTATGAAACCAGAGAAGGAGTAAGTGTGCTACATATAAAGAATAGAGGAGGTGCATGTTACTTAGTACTTAGCGCATCATACTTATTGGTTCGGTTGGTTCAAATGTTGTTGCAAGAGAAAGAGTATGGATGTGCTGAAGATCACCTTACTCGCTACACATGGTCCCTGCTGTTTAAGAAAATAATGTTATCATTAAATCAGAATTAATAGCAGATGCTCTCTCCTTTGGGCAGTCCCGATTCATGGGTGATAAGAATGCACATCCAATTAAAAGGAAAAATTGATGCAATCTAGTGGATTGAGTAGCCAGTCTGCAAAGCTTAATGGGAAAATTTGTGGTGATCTCTTAGCTCTTATCCATAACCAGGCGTCTCTCTATAAGGTCTGAGCAATCCTTTTCGCGTTGATTTCCTTGGCCTAAAGTGGCTTTATTCCTTATTTTCCAGAGAGACCAAACCAAGGATTTCCAGGCATCTTCATTAATATTGTGAGGTTTGTCAACTAGGAATTACTTGTCCCTCAAAGGAGAGCAAGGATTGTAACTAGAGCCACTCCTGTACACCAATTAGACATTTAGAAAATAAATGGTGAATAGATTCATTGTCACTACCGGATTGACATAGTGGACGTGTCAATGGCATTCCCTATTGGATAATTTTCTTGTGTTGAAGTGTTTCCTTCAATGATAGTGCTCCATGCAGCAGTCTCCATGCAAATATTGCAACCTTCTTGGGAGTTATTTTATTCCAGACCATGGTTAAGTTATTTGCCTCCTCTTTAGAGTATGGATTTTTAAGACTTATGATTTGCTAGTATGCATCTTTAACCGTGTATGTGCTTTCTTTATTTCCTCTGAACATATATCTGTACGCATTCAGAATATCTGGATATCTATCTTGCATGGAAAACATCAGATTGTCTAACTCAGTTTGCTCAAGGGATATAAGGTTCCTCCTCCAAGACAAGGAGCCACACCAAGTATTATTCATCCAGTATCCCATTTTAGTACCATAGTTGTTTAAATTAGCAGCAATTTTGAACAATCTGTTGTGGCTTTCTGACAAAGGTGTATCCAAAAGCCATTTATCAAGCTAAAACTTGATTCTGACTCTTCAACCGAGCTTCATGTAAGTGATCTGTTGGAAGTATGGAGAGGAGGCTACCTTCTGCATGCTCTTCCACCAAGAAGAGGCCTGAGAACTACAGGTACCATGATCGTTGCTTGATGCTGGTAAAGGTGTCCTTAAATCCCATTTATCCAGATCCCGGGGAATGCCATAAGCTGTGGTACATCCTGCAAATATTCCAAGTTAACAATATTAAATGCCTTTTCCAAGTCACCCTTGAAGATTAAGGCTTTCATCTTTCTCTTTTTAATCTCATATAGGACTTCATTTGCAACCATTATACCATCTAGTAGTTTTGTACCTTGGATGAAGGCCATCAGGTTGGGAGCAATGATACCATCCATAAGGGGACATATTCTGTTAGCCAACACTTTAGTTAGTATTTTTGGCATGTAGCTCATCAGAGTGATGGGTCTATAATCCTCCAAACATATAGGTGTTCTAGATGGGCCAGCACAGTGATGAGAGCAGTGTTACAGCCTTTGGCTAGTTTGCAGTTCATATAGAAATCTCTGAAAAGTTAAATAATGTCATCCTTCATCAAACTGGTAAAATGTTTTATGATTTTGAAATTCAAGCCATTAGGTCCAGGGCTTTTGGAGTTACCACATGTAGAGATTGCTGTGAGAATTTCCTGTTCTGAAAAGGGGGTAATCAATGTTCTTTGGGCTAATGTGTTGAGTGGTCTAAAGTGCAGATTGCTCATAAGAGGTGTCGGCGAACTAGTTTCTACATATCTCTCCTAAAAATACTAGATGAAACATGTCTTTAATAATTTTGGATCCTCAATCCAGGAGCTTCCCAGCAAGATTCCTGATTTGATGTTCCTTCTTTTGTTTTTGTTGATGAAGTTATGAAAATATTTTGTATTGATATCTCCCTGCAAAGCCAATTTATCCTAGACTTTTGGAAGGCCATACTATCAAGTTTGTTGGTAGTATGCTCCAGATTTTCTCACAGTGTATGGATTTCCTTGATGGTACCGTGATCAAGCTGTAAGAAATGCACAGTTACAGCAACCAGTTCTTTGGCAGAGCTCCATGAGTAAAGCGATCGTTTTAGCTTCCAAATTCCTTAGTGTTAACATAGACCACTCTTTCATTCCTTTCCGAACAGCCTGAATTTTCACTTTGATCCGATAGCTAGCAAAGCCCTCTACAGTAGAATTTGTCCAGACATCTTCTACCATATGCACATATGAATGTTCTCCTACCGACCAGTCTAACACTCTCAGGGGCTTAGAACCCCAGTTCTGAACTTTATGACAGAGCCTTATGGGGCAATGATCCGAGTCATCTCTTTTTAAACCTCTTTGTATCCAGTTTGCATCCTGGTTTAGACATTGATCATTTATTAAGAACCTGTCAAGTCTGATCATAGCTTTGTATGATTTTAAGTAACATGTGGAATGTCTCTTCCCCATCTTCAAATCAATGAGACCAAGGCTATGAATAAAACTTGTAAAAATAGTTATCTCTTGCTCATTTGGACAATGTGTAGTTCCACTTCTTTCACTGCTATGTAATATGGCGTTAAGATCGCCCATCACATACCACTTTTGATCTTCATTATTGTATGCAGCAACTTGATTTCATTCCATTACTGTACTTTAGCAGCTAAATCTCTTGGAGCATGTACATTGATCATGTTGGACAAGATGCTTTCTCTATACCAAATACCGTTCACTACCAGAATCCCCACACTGGAAGAGGTGCTAAGTTTGCAGAAACTTTTTTTATTCCATGTGCACAATAATCCTCCAGATTATCCTCTTGAGCCTTGGTAAGTCCAGTCATAATCTCTATCATACCAAAGTATATTACACAACCTTTCCTCTACAAGGTCCATTTTAGTTTCTTGCAAACTAATGAAGTCTGATTTTTCTGCCATGATGAGTTCACGTACTCTCTTCTCTGTCAGGGATACACAAGCCTATAACATTGTAGGATATGATCTTCATTGAATTGTTTTTCCATCTCCCTTCTTGCTACTCCCTGGTGTGGCAGCCTTCTAAGATTTTCTGTTGATGGACTTTAAGTTTACTAGATGTGACCAAGTTTACTCAGGGTGTGGACCATAAGTTAATCCAAACTCACGGCCAATGTTCATGATATAGTTTGCCTCTAGATATTTTCCTCCCAGGGGAGTTGCGGACAATAGATGGTTTAGGAGAATTATTTTGCACTAGCCATCCAAGCCATTCCTTAAGGCTCTATGTTCTCTCTAAGCTAAGAGAGCTAAATCTTTCCTAGATTGATTTTTGGTTTTAGGTCCTCTTTGCTGACTTTGCCTTATAATGTTCCTTCTAGCTGACGGTGTGGAGTGTGAACTAGGAAGATATATAACTCTAGCAATAGGTGGAAAGTCATATTCATTGATAGATGCTGGGACTAAAGGATCAGTTGCAAGCTTCCCAGCCATACTAGTGACTATGTCAACCTCTGTATCTTTATTAGTATCCACCCTTACATACTTCTTGTACGGATAGCTGAGTATCAACAAGTACCGTTAGATTGGAAGTGAGTGTGTCCTCTTCTTTTCTTGTGGTTGTGTTGTGAGTAGATTCTTGTGATTTTGGAACATATGATTCTGGAACATGATCGTCCCTGGGTATATCCAGAGGGTGTTCTTGTTCCTGAGTAGCAAAAGTCAGTCTCAGACCTTTTCTCCATAGGTACCTGGACTTTTGAACTACTTGAAGCTGGAGGACACTAGTTAAGTTTATTTGGGCAGGATGGGTCTTGTGTCCGCAACCATAAAGTCATCATGAGGAGCTACTACAACTTCAGTGGTGGGAATGTTTTAGTTACAGAAATATCCTTTTGCTTCAAAGGGAGGGACTCACACAACTTTACTAAGACATGAGAGTAGCATTCCAAGGAGTAGGAATCAGATGACGTAATAGTTGGGTTGGTGGAAAAGTTGTCATCTGAGAGCTCTTGCATCTTCCAGTTATTCAGTTGGAACCGTTCTGGCCAATCTCTTTGAAATGCAGAGAATATGTTAGGCCACCTTCAACCGAGATACGCAGGAGAGATGGTGGACTCGGTACCCTTTCAATACTAATAAGGATTTGGAATGCCTCTAGGTAACGGTGTTGTAGGCTGCATTCGTCAACTCTGATGAAGTTCTCAGTGCTTTTCCAATTCTTTCCATCACAGGTTGAGACCAATATTGTAGAGGGAGTCCAAAAACTTGTAACCATACTATCGTGGAGTTTATCTCAGTATCCAAATCAGGGGTCCATGAGTAAATGTCATCTAGCCAGTCCAGGAGCCAGACATTGTCATTGCTTATCAGGTTATCTAAGTCATGCGCCTCTTCTTCCCATAACAGGATTTTAGTAGCGTTCAAGGGACTAACTATGACATTAAGATAACATGCCGCTTTCAATTCCTTTTCCTCTGTCGTCCAGTCAACTTTATTTTTCAAGATCCCAACATAGCCATCTTTAAACCAACCATTTATAGTTTCCTTAGAGGGAATGATCAAGAGGGTGAGTTGTGCCTACCACTGGCCAAGTATGTGGATCAAGTTGTTGAGAATCTTGGACCTTAATGGTAGAGGCACCTGCAGCCCCATCCTTTTTGAAGTTTATCTTGGGGAGCATGACTAAAGTAGCAGTGTTAGTCAGCCGAGGCTTAGATGATTTATGATCCAAGATTTTAGAATATCTTGTTAAATTAGCCCTTAGTCTGAAGGAGCCAATCAATATATTGTTCAGTTTAATGAGCAGAGTAGCATTATCAGAATCCTCAAATTCCACAACACCAAAGGGGAGTCCTTCACGAGATAACTTTCAAGCTATCTTGAATTCACGTAATTTACCTTGTTATTCAATATTTTCAGTAACTGCGAAGCTTCACACTGGCTAGGAAAGTTGGTGATGAACAAAGATGTCACTATAGTCTTGACCTCCTGAGGTTTAAGAAAAGGTTTCCTTGATCCTAGGCACTCAAAAATAGAACGTGGGTTCTATTTTACGAGCTTCTCCATGTAGCTCAGTCATGGCTATAATGAGAGGCAAAATGGTAAATAGGTGCTTTAATAGAAACTCTCCTCATGTTTCTCAACTAGCGGGATAGGGTGAACCAAGTCATGGTTAAAAGCAATGCACGGGCATATCTCTGAACTCGATATAGAACAGAGGAGAAGAAAAGTTATGTTGGTAGAATATTACAATAGGCAGGGAACTGAGCACTGAAACTATGTTGAAGTCGAAAGTTAGAGGGAAGGGGCAGTCACGAGAGAAGGAGTTATTATTTTCCGGAGAACAAATGTGAAAACACAAGGGGTTACTATTTACCAAAATGTCACATTTAACTAATCCAAAGAGTTTAATCTCTGGTAATCCACATTTGGTAGCATCAATCCTATAGTCCTTCTCATGCTATAGCAATTCAAATGGGTTTTTCCATGCCTAACTTAGCTTGTGCCTCTCAGCCTCTCACTACGCTTAATGCACCTACCAATGTTAGTTAAACAAGGACCGATGGGAAATGAAATACAACAAAACCAAACCATCATTAGTGTTAAATTTAGCTAAACATATTATGGTCTCCCGTGTTCATCAAGGGCTACATTGTTCCCTAAACAAGAGGTTTTGCTCATGCTTAGCGCAAAGGCCACACTAAGAAACAAACAACAAGGGTTCACCATAGTCACACGAAGATGTTGAAATAAATTCCCTTCAGCTTATTTTCACGGCCGTTTCCCTAAAACCCTTGTATTTTTCGGTCTCCATTACTCCTCACAACCTCTTAATCTTGAATGTTCTTGTGTCTTTTATATCACGTTCGGTAGCTTCCATCGGAAGGTTGGAGCCAAAATGAGGGCAAAATCTCTCGCCTAGAAAGTATAATGCATGTTAGATGTGTTTAGGCACCACCATGTAAAATCAATCAAAGCAAGTTGGGGTCGTGACTCAGATTCATGGGCAAGACATTTAGCTTCAGGGCCTTTTGTTTTCCATTTCCCTTCAATATGCATCAAATGAGTAGTTTATGTCATAGCAAGAGAAATAGATATATAAAGTATGACTCCCAATCGAAATTGAGCCAGACTAGACCAGAATAATCTACATTAAATTGGTATAAATTGGCTCATCAGTACCTCAGTGTGAAGGCGGAAGCTTGTAGATTTGTTCTCCTGGACGACTGCATTTTCGCTTGTCTGTACATCGTTCATCTTCCAAATTTTGCTAGCATCCCCTCGTGACAAACTAGGGATTGTGTGATATACTATTTGAAAACTCTTAAAGTTTTTTTTT
This sequence comes from Pinguicula moranensis, assembly GCA_028565015.1. Lineage (NCBI taxonomy): Eukaryota > Viridiplantae > Streptophyta > Magnoliopsida > Lamiales > Lentibulariaceae > Pinguicula > Pinguicula moranensis. The sequence continues at coordinate 980 of JAOWBN010209918.1, read as the reverse complement.
TTAACAAATGAAAACTCTTAAAGTTTAATTTTCAAAGAATTTAGGTTCACTCCATTTGGACACATACGCAGAGACGTATGCTCGATTGAATGCTAGGTGCTATATCTCACCATTTTAATCATTTCAAGCTCATTTATCTTGTTATTCACACTCCAGAGAGACACAAAATACAAAACAAAGCAGAACAAGTGAAACAAACAACTAAATGGACTTGGTAAGCCTCAAGGCTTCGGTTAAATCTTTATTTGATTTTGATGACATCTCACGCGCAAAATATTACTATTAATCAAATCAGAACCATTGCCATGTCTAACATTCAATTTCTTGATTTAACTTAATCATGATCTGTGTTTATTGCGATAAGGACACTATGAGATCATTCTAACTTCTTTGTTTATGATTCAAGCAAGTGATAATCAAATTAATGGAAACAGGACTTCAAGTTTATCACGACATATCATTATAAGAAGTCTAAGTTTAAGTTGAGGCTAAGACTTATTATTCAAAGAGATGGCGCTCCATGTTATATTATTCATTTCTGCCAAGAGGAGTCAACTCGTTATTTGAAATAGCTTAAATGTAGAGGAAGTTTGCACCCCTGTCACGTTGAGTCGACCCTTTGAGACAAAGGTGTCGACCCCTAATGAGAATGCATAAAACGTGGATGCATAAATTAAATTTGAACTGATAATATATTTTCGAGAAAACTCACTCTTTGAGAAAAAAACCTATCGGATGAAATTTACAGAGGAAGCTTTGACCCCCAGACCCCAACTTAGTTGTGAATCTAATGGGTAAAGTTGCATTTTTTATCAAGTCCGGGTGGCTTAAGTGGTCATAAACTAAACCTCACAACTATGAGGTCTAGGGATCGATACCCGCCTGAGTAGCAAAATGGAAATGGCCTCTTTGTATAATTACAAGGGTAAGGCCGCGTACATCAGACCCCCCAAACCCCAACTTAGTTGGAAATATACTGG
>JAOWBN010209907.1:0-14024 GCA_028565015.1 Pinguicula moranensis | reverse complement strand
GGCCAAAACTAAACAGAACACTGAATTGTTGGCATCAGGTGTCAGGCTTTGCAGACTTTGTTAAGAATGAATGGACGACTATGAAGGTCCCTGGTTATTGCAGTTATATCCTACAAGAAAAACTGAGGCTTCTGAGGATTAAGTTGAGTTATTGGAATAAAAATGTCTTTGGCTTGGTAGACAAAAGCATTACTACTCTGAAGAACAGGATTAGAGACTTTGATACAGTGGCTGAGGTTAGATCCTTGACAGTAGATGAAACTAGTCAACTGCATGACAGCTGGATAAACTTGCAACATTCCTTACAGAACAATGAATCTATTCTGATGCAAAAATCAAGGGCAACATGGATCCGAGAAGGGGATGGCAACAACCGTTTTTTCCACGCTAGGATGATCTCGAACAGAAGAAGGAATCACATTAGTGGCTTATACTTGAACGGAATCTGGACTGAGGGGGTCACTGAGGTAAAAGCAGGTATCACTGAACACTTTGCATCTCATTACTCAACTGAAGATTGGTTAAGACCTACAATAGAACTCATGGCTCCAAGGACTGTGTCTGCTGCTGACAATGATCACTTAGTAGCTGAGTTCTCTGAAGCTGAAATCAAACAGACAGTGTGGAATTGCGCAGCAAATAAAAGTGTGGGACCTGATGGTTACAACTTCTTTTTCATTCAAAGAAACTGGGAAGCTATGAAACATGAGTTTATAGATTTCATCCAAGAATTTCATAGGACCAGCAAGCTCACTAAGGGCTTGAACTCAACACTTATTGTGTTGGCTCCGAAAATAGCTAGTCCTACTAAGCTGGACCATTATAGGCCAATATCTCTTGTTGGTTGTGCCTATAAGGTACTGTCAAAGATCCTGGCTAGCAGATTGAAAAGGATACTGCTAAAATTGATTGCTGACAGCCAATCTGCATTCATGCAGAACAGACAGATCCTTGATGGGGTGATGGTGGCCAATGAGATTATCCATGAATTGAAAAGAACCCAAAAGAGTGGGATGCTCTTAAAAGTAGACTTTGCCAAAGCCTTTGACTCTGTGGACTGGAAATATCTGATGCATATGATCAAAAAGTTTGGTTTCTGCTCCAAATGGCAGAGATGTATAGAGACATTACTTCTCCCCCTGCGGCTGTGGTGATTAATGGAAGTTGTGGTGATGAGTTTAAACTGAAAAGGGGCCTCAGGCAGGGAGATCCGCTTCCCCCCTTTCTCTTTCTGATCGCGGTGCAAGGCCTACATATGCTGATAACCAAAGCAGAAGATATGGGGAGATGGACTGGATTGAAGGTTGGCAGGATGGCGGTTTCTCATCTGCAATATGCAGATGATACGCTACTATTTGCTGAGATCTGAGCAATGAATCTTCAAACAATTAAAGGGGTGTTAAGGATTTTCGAGCTTATCTCTGGTCTCTCAATAAACTTTGCAAAAAGCAGCCTATTCGGAATCAACTCCAATGCAGAAAATATGGCTCAATTTGCTAGGATGTTTAACTGTCAGCTATCAGATCTGCCTTTCATCTACTTGGTGCTACCCATTGGAGACAACCCTCGTCGTAGCAAGATGTGGGACAGAATGCGAGAAGTGATCAAAAATAGAATTCAAAAGTGGAGCAACAAGCTACTAAACTTCGCAGGGAAAGTAACCTTGGTGAAATCTGTGTTGTCCAGAGTACCTATATACTACCTGTCTTTATTCAGATCTCCTAAACAAGTTTGTAAGAAGATGCAAAGTATGCTTAGTACCTTCCTATGGAGCAATCAGAGACAAGGCAACATCCTATACATTGGATAGCATGGCCTGACTTATGCTCAACGATAAAGGAAGGTGGCCTTGGACTGAAGAATCTGGACATAATGAATAAGGCCCTATTGTGCAAGTGGCTCTGGAGACTGAGGATTGAGCTAGACAACTTATGGAGTTCTATAATCTGAAATAAATATTTCAGAGAACGAGATCACTTGAGTAGCTGGCAGCTGGTTACACTGCCGGATTCTGCTTCTGTGATATGGAAAGATATATGGAACTTTTCCTCAGAGGAAGTGATGAACCGTAACTTAAAGTTAGCAATAAGCAAAGGTGACAAAGCTTTGTTTTGGAACTATGATTGGTCAGGTGAAGGAATTCTTGCACTCAGATTTCCTGGCCTCTACAAGTTGAGCAGGCAGAAATATTTAACAATAGCAGAGATTTGCAACGGAGAAGAATAAATCTCCACGTGGAGTCTGACCTTCAGGCGTCTATTGAGACTACATGAGGAGAATCAACTGGAAAATCTAATTGCTACACTACCACAGAGAGGCTTCACAGAAATCACCGAAGATAGGTGGCATTGGACAGAAGATCCAGTAGGGGAATACTCTGTTTCCTCTGCTTACGCATCTATAATACAAGGCCAATGGCAACCTAACTTAAACAGGGAAGTTTTGAATAAGGTATGGAGTAAAATCCCTCCGAGGAAGGTTCAGATGTTCTCATGGAGGCTACTACAAAACAGGGTACAAACTATGGATAAATTAATCCGAAGAGGAGTCAACTTTCCTGCGGAATAGAGTTGTTGTGTGCATTGCGGTTGGCGAGTGGAGTCAGCAGCTCATCTGTTCATCCTCTGTCCTAACACCAGGAGTTTATGGAAAGATGTTTATATTTGGTTTTCGGTCACTTATTCTGAAGTTAATGAACTGCAGTTACACTTTCATGAACATATGAGCAAGCTGTGAAATGCATCTGGCAGAGACATCTGGAAGGCCATATGGGAAGCGGTGATATGGACAGTGTGGACGGAGAGGAATTCTATTAGATTTGATTGTTTGACAGTGCCTACTCCAATTCTGAAATGGATTAAACTTACTACATGGTACTGGATCACTGCAGCTAAGCACAACCATTCTGGAACATCGCTGGGTGATTGGTTTCGGGAGCCAACTAATTGCTGCCGCATTTCACTATGTATTTAGTCTGAGTTTTCTGCTTTGATTTAGTCTGAGATCGCATCAATAGCTCAGCAAAATGTATTTGTACTGCGCCGAGTGTAGCATGTGCCCTGCTATACTCCCGGTTCTTCTTTACAGTTAATGCAAGTTTAATTACCAAAAAAAAAACCCATAGAATCCCAGACAATGGTTAATGGTTGCACTTGCACCACGGTTGTCTCTAACAATTTGAACATGTATTATTATCCACGCTGTAACTATGTAACCAAGTAAACAGGCCCATAAGAACGAATCTTTCGTGGACCATCGATAGGCTTGTCAAGGCACATGTATGGCACCTCATATTCCTCTCCCCTTGTTGAACTGAAAAAAGCAGAGAGAGGTCCTGATGCAGCAGCCCTCCTCCCTTTATCGCTAGCATTGCTACCCCAAGTTGCCCTGACATGACCCGAAGAATGTCGAAATTCGGGCATACGAACCGTGTTGCCCATCGCAGGTTGCTTTTCGGGCTTACATTTCCTGTTAGTTTTCAACCAAGAAAGCAATGAGCTTTTCCATGACTTCCTGCTCCTTTTCTCACCATCTAAGTGTTGTTTTCCAGGTTGTTGGAGATTGGATGCATTAGTAATCCCCCGTGTTGCTCTTTTTCTTGCTTCTTCCAAGAACTGAGAAGGGTGCAAAACCACAAACAGGAATAAGATAGATGAAACAGAAATGAGAAAGTTGTCTTTGGTTGAAATGGAAAACACACCTGTCTGAAATCTGCCTGATATTCAAACTCGACGCTGCTGTAATCTGTGTATTGGTTCATCTTTCTGCCTGCAATTCAACTGGAAGTTTTGAAACAGAACACCAAAGAAAATGCAGAATTCACCCTTCTCAGCATTAATAAAGAAAAGCAATTCATACCTTAATAAGTGCAGTTAAATCTGCAGAGAACATTGACAAGAAACGGTCTGTGAAACAGTTGGAATATCTTATTCACTTGCCTGTTTTATTAGTAAACGTGCATACCCAGCTGGCTGATTTCTTCTCACGAGATTTTCTACCATTTATAGAAGTTCTTAGCAGTTGGCTTTGTAGGGTAGAATGGTAGAATAGAACAGAAACTACAAGTTTCACAACGTGGAATGATGGAGAAATGTAGTCAGAAAGAAATTCATGTGGTCCTGTCCTGGAGTTGTAGCTCCAAAAGTTGACTCGTGGTTGCGCAAGTTGTAAATATCATAGTTAATAAAAAATTAAAACTTTTGCCCATCAAAAAACAACTGCTAGCATGATTCAAGATACTAATCTTTTCACACAAGCCATATGTGACATTCCCATCCCCAATAGCTATGAATCAGAGGTGAAGCAATGGGATGGCCATTACAGAAGTGAAAATAAAAACAAGCAGCAACAACAACCAGGTGGGATAGCGCCGTCTTTGGGGGGGATTCAATTCATTTTGGACTTGTGCATTCTCCATCTCCACCTTATCTCCATGCTTCCTCAATACCAGTTCAGACTTCAAGCCCTGTTGCAATTCTCGGACTGGCTGGTCAGTAGGCTGCTCACGAGCTAGTTGTTCTTCGTACTTCTCAACATATTCGGGAAATAGTTTCCTGAATGTCGGGCTGCAGTAGCAGAAGAAATTTCTAAGTCACCTTAGTCCTCTACCAAGAGGAAGGAAAAAAGAGAGGTCTGTTTAAAATCTTACTTTTTACAATTAAAAGCTAAGGAAGACTTCGCAAGCTTCTGTTTGTCTTCATCTGTGGTTGAGACACTCCCGGTGGTAGGACTATTGTCGTTCTAAAAGGAAAGCAGGTGAGGCGAAAAGATAGTTCTTAACATGAGTATCTATAATCTCAGTTCACTAGAACTTGGGCGTTTGGAACTAGTCCAATAGATGACCATATTTTCTCTCTATAAGAAGAAGAAAGAACTCACCATGAATGAAAGAAGCCCAGTCAGTATGCTGCATGCAAACAGGAGATCAGCATAAACAATTGCAACTCATTTAAGAAATATATCAATTTCTCCATGAAGAAAACTGCTTACCTTGAGGCGGACCACATGGGGTTCCAACTCTCCGGATGAACTGGATAACAAGACAAAATAAGTGTTAGATAGGGAAATCATTGGTAAAGAAAGGTATAGCAACCCAACACCAACTTACAGTCACTCATAGAAAGACATATCTTTTTCTGTGTCATAAAGCGTCCATTTGGTGTTGTTATACTACAAAAGTTGGTAAACAACACTTTAAAGAGGAAAATACCTACTAAATGCTGAAATCATTACATGTTGATGGGATGCAATGTTACCTTATCCCAGGAGGTTTAAATGGGTATTCCGGTGGAAACTTTATCTTTCCATAGTAATAGCCACCTGAAGTGATTCATAATGTAAAAGAAAGGGGGAGAATAATAATCAGTATGTGCACAAAAGGATCCCAGAGATCAGAAGCAATATTCAATTTTAACAGAAAAATGCTCCATAAGGCGCCAATTCATGAAGAATCATTCTCAGTCAAGATATGTTTAGGTGAAAAAAAAAGAGAAGAATAAGAAACCTGCAAAGGGTGTTCCTTTACTCCCCTCCAATACATAATCTGCCCATAAAGTAGGATCCCGTTGTTAGCAGATGAAAAACTCATTGAAAAATAATAGAATATAACTAAAGTACCAATCATCCCTCGTGGAGACAAACCATGCACAATCAAAAAGTCCCATAGGATGGAGAAAACAAGTAAAAAATGTTAATGAACTTGATTCATAGCCCTAAACAAAACTTTTGGTAGCAATATGAATTGAATAAACAAGATTATACTGAGGTAAAGCAACACCGTGAGACCACAAGCATTCAGTTAAATCACAAAAATTGCGCAACTTACGCCATTCCAGGATGTCAGTTGGTAGAGGGCGTGCCACCACATCGGAAACAGGTTCCTAGATATGATGGCACCAATTTATCAGCAAATACACATCATGTAAACAAGCAAAAGCCCATAGGCTCAGACTGCAGACTAACTCAGGCCAAAGCCAAATAGTAATGAAGAAGATGGGTCATAGTGGTTGAAGTACCCAAATATGTTAGCTGAGGGAAAAATATCCCCAAGCTTACGTAAAAAATTCTGAACATTTCAGAACCTAATGCTAACTGAAAATGCTTAACTATTGAATTCAACCAACTAAAAAGCCATATATTGATTTGGAAAATGTAAACAGTAGCCTACTTTACACAGTGCTTTATACTCCTTCACAAGGCGCTTCACGCATGCTAGTTCCGCCATTTTCACGTTAAATCAACAGAACAAACAGTAGATCAATTATCCTACGTGCAGCTTTTAATAAAGTTGGCTCTGCAAAAAGATGCATAATCATTCGCGTAAGCACCATTAAATTTTACCAATAAACTCTTCCCCATAATCATAAACACACTTCTCATACCGGAAGCCAAATCAATTGAACAGTTGGAAATAATCAATTCTGTGAGCACATAAGATCATTTGCCTCGAATCACGAATCAGAAAAACGCAGAGGATATCGAGTGCGAGCTGGCGAAGAGAACCTAGACGGTGTTTGAATCGCAAGTTTTGGGTTTCTCTCTGTTTCTGATATCTGAAATCGCCAATTTCTCCCTCCGCCCCGAATGTTGGGAAAGCAGATACCGAACAGGAACACATTTTTTTTTTTTTGATATGTCCGAACAGGAACACATCAACACACCGTGCACTCACAGTCACGGATGTGGTTGGGATTTGGGAAAAGGAAATTCAGTTTCGCATTGCAAGATTGGATTTGGGCCTTTGGAAAAGCTATTTAATAAAATGGGCCTCAAATGTTTTTCTTGTGGTAGGCCCACCAATTTATGGGATACAATGGATAATATAAAGCAATTTTTCTCTTATTTCAACTTTTCATTATCAAAATGGCTCTATTAAATTCTATTTCTTTCATTAGTGAAGTTGCTAGAACTCAATACATTAAATGACGCAATGCATATTAGATCGCAACGAAAATAACATATTTAGATAATTACAAGTATAAGATTACGGGAGTATTTTGTGCAGCCTTCTTATGGTTATAATTGACTTATAAGCACTTTTTTTTTCAAAAAATGATGAATTATTTTTTTGAAAAAATATGCTTATAAGTCAATTATAATTTTAAGAAGGTTGCGCAAAACAGGAGCTACGTACATTTGACCACCTATACATCAACTTAATTAAAAATATATTGAGTTATGTTATTTTATTATACCTATAGGTAGCCATATGAATCGTGCCCAATGTATTGTCGGGCATAGTATGATTTATAGCCGTACTGGATTGATCCAACATAGTAGACGCCAGATGAGCCGTGTTAGACCTTACATCTAATCTAGACACGACAGGTGACAAGGCAAGCTAGCCCTAGTGGCAAACTTGCGGCTCTCAACCTCCTGGCTTGCCAAGAGGTTGAGGGTTCGAATCCCCCGAGAGGGATTTCGCAGATATCTGGGGGATTAGTCGGCGGGCCAAAGGCCCAAAGGATACCCTGATCAGAAATTCGGAAATCTCAGCCAATTACCTATCAAAAAAAAAAAAAAAAAAAGGATGCTAGAGGAAATATGGGATCAAGGAATATCAGCCCATCAAGATCAGGCCCAACAAGATTCAGTCCACCAACCAAAGAAGCAACCAGAAGCACTAGAAGCTACTCCAGAAATCTTGTAGAAATGGCGGCAGATAAAACTCTGCATACATAAAAAGCAGAGATGTATATAAATCTCAAGATATGATCTAAACTCTATAAAAAGAAGGTGTAATACAAAAACTGTGTAATCCAATTCCAAATCAATAAAAGCAATGATTTTAGTTTTAAATTCTCACAGCTAAAGCACTGATCTTAATGGTATCAGAGCCTTCATCCTTATTTTTCATTCATCATCACGTTTCCCTCTAAGCTAGTCTCTGCAGCAAACAAATCTCTCTCTCTCTTTTACTCCTTTCAACAACTATTCTCCCTTCTTTTCTACAAGCCATCTTTCCCTCTACTATCTACAGTCATGACTTCATCCCAATGTACACCCACTCTATCCACATTTTCTTCACCAATCTCTCTTACCTATGCCGAGTTTGCCCATCTAGTCACAGTTAAACTTACAGCAACCAACTATTTGTTCTGGCATAATCAGGTTAGTCGCCTATTTCAAAATCATGGATTACTCGGTTATGTTGATGGTACTATTAGCCACCCCCCACCTCATGATCCTCTTGATCCTACTAAACCAAATCCTGAATACCTATCATGGCAAGCAATTGATCAGTGCCTCCACTCTTTGCTGATTTCGTCTCTTACCGATGTTGCTCATAGTGTAGCCACCGGCAAACAAACAGCAAGGTATGTATGGCATGCTTTGGCTGAAGAATTCTGCAGCACAGGACCATCTCAAGAGCTTGGGCTTCGAGATCAATTGCAACAACTTCAAAAGGGAGACCTCACAGTTAAGGAATTTGCTCGGCAGTTTCTTCTTCTTACAGATAGACTTGCTGCTCTTGGGAAACCAGTCACATCACTAGACCAGAGTCACTGGTTTCTACATGGCCTGGGACCTGACTTCGCTGCATTCGCGAGATCACAGCTTTCTCAAAGTCCTCTTCCCGCTGTTCGAGGGATCATAACACGAGCAAAACATTTTGAAGCTCTTTACCGCAGGACAATTCCCACAACAGTTCCAGCAATAGTCTTTGTTGCTTTCACTATTTCACCCCCTGACAAACCTCGAGCAGCAATACCGCAGTTCTCCTGTTCAACCACTTCCATACTTAGATCACCTCCTACAAACAATTCCACTTATCCAGTTCGAATTCCACCATCTCCACACATCAATAATCCATCTCAACCCATTTCACCACACTCCTACTCTCTGCCTCCACAAGATTCTCACTCTGTTCGTGACCCCACAAGAAGCCGTGGCCGTGGCAGAGGAAACATGAGAACCTTGGTGTCAAATCTGTGGTGGATTTGGTCACTTCGCTGATGCCTGCCATTTGCCATCCGTAATGTTCTTCATAAACGCCCCTCAAGCTCATTTGGCAACAATGCTTGGTCATGGTCAGCCGCTAGGGCACAACCATTTCAATTGGGGATTTTCTTCTCCTGGCCAATTTTCTACAGCAAATCGGAAACTCAATTCCCGTTAAACTTGGAGAAATTGGGTCTGGACAACCCATTTGGTCCACATCTTAGCCGACAACATGTCCCTCTTCTCATCATATGGCCTAATCGCTACATCCTCATTTTTCTGGGCCTAGTCAGCCTCCTCCAAGTCCACATAATTCAGTACCTGGAGCCCATTACAATATTGGTCAGTCATCCGGCCAATCTCCACCATGGTTCATTGGTTCCACTGCACCTCCATCAATTGGTAGCTTTCCGGGATTACCACCTACTATTCCTTTATCATCTCCCATCACTCCTTACAGTTCGGCCATATCAGACTGGTACATGGATTCAGCACATATAACATCTTCATAAGCAAATCTCGACATTGTGACACCCTATACAGGTACATCCTGTGTTATTGTTGGAAATGGAACCCCTCTATCTATTACTCATATTGGCAGTCATAATATTAATTCTTCTTTACCCTTATTAGACGTATTAGTTGTTCCTCAGCTGACCAAAAATTTATTATCTATCAGTAAATTAACCTCTGATCTATATATTGCGATTACCTTTATTGATAATAGTTTTATCATTCAGAGTCGTTCAAACGGACAAGTGATGGCAACTGATCGACGTGATGGTGGTTTGTAAGTACTTGAAAGCATCATCCCAGCTTTTGTTGTATCTCTAAAAACACAGTCTATGCATGGATCTTTTGATCTATGGCATGCTAGATTAGGATATACATCTTCTTCTATAATTTTGCTTTTAAACAAACAAAATCATATTTTGCTTACTTCACAACCCTCGCCTAATCTCTGTATATCATGGCAAAAAGCTAAGAGTCATCGGTTACCATTCTTACAAAATGACAAGCATGCCTCTTCACCTTTAGCTTTAATTCACTGTGACTTATGGGGACCTTCTCCTCTCTCATCCACACATGGCTACCGTTATTATGTTATTTTTATTGACGATTACTCTAGATTTACATGATTTATCCGTTAAAACAAAAATCTGGTTTTCATCAAACTTTTATTCATTTTAATATATTTGTTGAAAAGCAACTAAAAACCTCATTACAAATTTTTCAAAGTGATGGCGGTACCAAATTTACAAATCACCGATTTCAAAATTATCTTAATACACATGGCATCCATATAAGATGTCTTGTCCTTATACACCCGCTCAGAACGGCCGTGCTGAGCGTAAACATGGTCATGTTACTGAAATGCGTCTCACCTTACTATTCCACTCTAATGTACCTCTTTATTACTGGGTTGATGCTTTTAGTACAGCAACCTACATCATAAATCGATTGTCATCCGCTCTCTTTTCAGGTAAATCTCCTTTTGAGCTCATATACAACTCCCCACATTCTTATGATCATTTCCATCCCTTTGGTTGTTGCGTCTTTCCTTGTCTACGAGATTATGCTCCCAATAAATTCTCACTTCGAAGTAATCCATGTCTCTTCCTTGGTTATAGTGTTACACATAAAGGTTTTAGATGTCTTGATCTCACATTTTCTCGTTTGTATATGACCCGCCATGCTAAGTTTGATGAATATTGTTTTCCTTTTCAAAATATTCTCTTCTCTTCACCCTCTTTAGATCTGTTAGATATATCTACATTTTTTGATCAATCTTATAATACTCATTCATCTTCTCCTCCTCCTATTTCAAACCCATCTTCCACATGACTCACCTTCTTCCACTCCTTGTTCCATCTGTCCCTTCTCACCAGAACCTTCCATTGTACTTTCTCCTTCCACTTCACATCCAGAATCCAATCTTCCTTCTAATAACCAACCTTCTTCTTCTACAACAACAACAACCAGTTCTCATCCCATGATTACCCATGCTAAAATTGGAGTATTTCGACCTCGAATCATTGCTGACTATTCTACTATAGCACCTTCACCCTTCTTCTCTGCACTACTCACTCATACAGAACCACGCACTTTTAAAACAACCATTAAGAATCCTGCATGGGTCTCAGCCATGGATGAAGAAATGCAAGCTCTTCATCAAAATCAAACCTGGGTACTTGTATCATGCCCTTCACATACCAATATTGTTAGCTCGAAATGGGTTTTTTCGCACAAAATATCGCCCGAATGGATCAATTGAAAGACTCAAGCTCGCCTTGTAGCACGATGATTCACTCAAATACCTGGATTTGATACTTTTGATACATTTAGTCCTTCCGTCAAAGCTACCACTGTACGGACCATTCTTGCTATCTCTCGCCACTAGCCACTTCGTTAACTAGATGTTAAAAATGTTTTTCTCAATGGGTACCTTATAGAAGATGTCTATATGGAACAACCTCCAGGATATATTGATCCATTATATCCAGACTATGTTTGTCATCTCAATAAAACATTATATGGGCTTAAACAAGCCCCACAACCATGGTTTGAATGATTCAGTACTTTTATTAGTTCTCTCGGATTTCTCTGCAATCGCGCTGACACCTCATTATTTATATTTAGCAATCAGACAGACCTAATCTATCTACTACTCTATGTTGATGATATCATTCTCACTGGTAATAATATCACCATCCTAGACCGCTTAATACAACAACTTGGAAAAGAATTTGCACTCAAAGATCTTGGACCTCCTGCTTACTTTCTTTGACTTGAGGCCACTTTTACTTATACAGGGCTTTTTCTTAGTCAACTAAAATATGCCCGTGATATATTGGCACACGCTCAACTTTTGGATTGTCGACCAGTCAGTACTCCTATGCTTGTCTCTCAATATCTTTCTTCCGATGGATCACTTCTGGAAGATCCTACTTTATATTGTTCACTCGTGGGAGCACTTCAATATCTCACGATCACACGGCCTGACTTAACCTGCGCTGTTAATTCAGTTAGTCAGCATATGCATGCCCCGACAAATTTGCACTTTCATGCTGTGAAACGAATTTATCGTTATGTCAAAGGTACAATCTCCATGGGGATTTGATTCACTCGGTCACCGAATTCTAGTTCTATTACAGCCTACTCTGATGCAGATTGGGCGGGCTACCCAGATACTCGACGATACACAACTGGTTATGCCATATTTCATTGACCAAATTTGATCTCCTGGAGTACCAAGAAACAACCAACTGTTTCTCGTTCCAGTTGTGAGTATGAATATCGAGCTTTAGCCGACACTTTTGCTAAAGTCATTTGACTACAACATCTTCTACAGGATCTCCAAGTCCCTACTCATCAGTCTCCAACCCTTCTCTGTGATAATAGTGCTATTTTTTTGAGTACCAATCCCATATCTTACAAGCGCGCCAAATACGTTGAACTTGATTATCACTTTATTTGCGAAAAAGTTTTAAATCGGACCATTCGAATCCATTTTGTCCCATCTCAATATCAAGTTGCATATATCTTCACTAAAAGTTTACCCCGTAAGTTATTTGAGCACTTCCGCATCAAGCTTCACGTAGCTTACAATCCTACGCTCAGCTTGCGGGGGCGAAGACCAAGAACTATCAGCCCATCAAGACAAGCCCAACAAGATTCAGTCCACCAACCAAAGAAGCCACCAGAAGCACCAGAAGCTGCTCCATAAATCTTGTAGAAATGGCGGCAGACAAAACTCTGCAAACATAAAAAGCAGAGATGTATAGAAATCTCTAGATATGATCTAAACTCTATAAAAAGAAGTTGTAATACAAAAACTGTGTAATCCAGTTCCAAATCAATAAAAGCAATGATTTTAGTTTTAAATTCTCACAGTTAAAGCACGGATCTTCAGGGATGAATATCTTGTTGTGGTCTATCCCAAATTATTTGGCGCAACTAGGGACAAAGCAATTTTAGTGAAAGAGAAGCGTGTTGGTGGACGACTTTAAAATAGGGCACAATCCCTTTCAATATGAAATGATATGTCTGGAGCAGTTCGAAACTTTGTTGGACAGTGTTCCGCCACAAGAACGGGTCTCAGACTCATGGAGATGGAATCTAGATGCTTCAGCAATATGCGAAACAACAACTAAGGGTGGTCTACCGAACTCGTTGATGGCAAAATTTTCATCGCCGCCATCGTGTCTAATACCATTACCACCGTCATTGTCCACCGACAATGGCGGTAGTGGATAGAAAATCTGCCACCGATAAAATAGTGGTGGTGGTGGCGGATTTTTTGCCTAAAAATTAATTTTTTTCAAAAGATAAAAAGAAGTCCACGCCCCCATCCGTTATCATAAAGGTAGTAGTTGAGGGCAACGGCCACACACTACCGCCACCACTACCACTGTTAGAAAACCCTAACAACAACAATGTATTAATTTTCTTTGTAGGGCCATGTAGTGCATAGTCTAAATAGACGCCATCTTGTGTAAGTTTCTTCATATGACGAGTGCTGCAGTACATGATAGCGACAAAGGAGAACTTGCTTTGCTGGTGAATAAACCAAAAGTTCATGGATGAGGCTTGTTTGTTGTGCAACATGAAAATGGAGACAACCAACCATCTCTTCTTTTGATTGCTTGATCAACTATGAAATCTGGTGAGCATGTCATAATTGGTTAGGCTTGCACTACGTAGGGCATAACGATCTGGTGGATCACTTGAGACAACATATGGGGATTATGAAGGATAAGGGCCGATATGAACTGCCGAAGGGCCCTTGGCATTATTAGTTCATCAAAGACACTTGGTGGTCCTGGATCAAAGTTTACAATGCCCAAATGACTGATTTAACTGTAGGGAAAGAAGCTTTGTAGCAATAAAAAGAAAAAAGAAAAAAAAAAAGGAACATGAGAGACAATTTAGTTAGAGGATGTGTGTAATTATTGAAGAGATGAAATAATTACGAAATCATTTAGAATCGAAAAAAAATAATCAAAGAGTTAGGGGGTGTTTTGCGCAGACCCTCTTATACTTATAATTGGATTATAAGAACTTTTTTTGAAAAAATGAAGAGT